>CANNZV010000564.1:0-50031 GCA_947561585.1 Caprella mutica | reverse complement strand
GTAGGATAATATAGTAGGATTATACCTTATAGTAGGATAATATAATAGGATTATACCTTATAGTAGGATAATATAGTAGGATTATACCTTATAGTAGGATAATATAATAGGATTATACCTTATAGTAGGATAATATAATAGGATTATACCTTATAGTAGGATAATATAATAGGATTATACCTTATAGTAGGATAATATAGTAGGATTATACCTTATAGTAGGATAATATAATAGGATTATACCTTATAGTAGGATAATATAATAGGATTATACCTTATAGTAGGATAATATAATAGGATTATACCTTATAGTAGGATAATATAGTAGGATTATACCTTATAGTAGGATAATATAATAGGATTATACCTTATAGTAGGATAATATAATAGGATTATACCTTATAGTAGGATAATATAGTAGGATTATACCTTATAGTAGGATAATATAATAGGATTATACCTTATAGTAGGATAATATAATAGGATTATACCTTATAGTAGGATAATATAATAGGATTATACCTTATAGTAGGATAATATAGTAGGATTATACCTATAGAATAGGATTATACCTTATAGTAGGATAATATAATAGGATTATACCTTATAGTAGGATAATATAATAGGATTATACCTTATAGTAGGATAATATAATAGGATTATACCTTATAGTAGGATAATATAGTAGGATTATACCTTATAGTAGGATAATATAGTAGGATTATACCTTATAGTAGGATAATATAATAGGATTATACCTTATAGTAGGATAATATAGTAGGATTATACCTTATAGTAGGATAATATATTAGGATTATACCTTATAGTAGGATAATATAATAGGATTATACCTTATAGTAGGATAATATAGTAGGATTATACCTTATAGTAGGATAATATAGTAGGATTATACCTTATAGTAGGATAATATAGTAGGATTATACCTTATAGTAGGATAATATAGTAGGATTATACCTTATAGTAGGATAATATAGTAGGATTATACCTTATAGTAGGATAATATAGTAGGATTATACCTTATAGTAGGATAATATAATAGGATTATACCTTATAGTAGGATAATATAATAGGATTATACCTTATAGTAGGATAATATAATAGGATTATACCTTATAGTAGGATAATATAATAGGATTATACCTTATAGTAGGATAATATAATAGGATTATACCTTATAGTAGGATAATATAGTAGGATTATACCTTATAGTAGGATAATATAATAGGATTATACCTTATAGTAGGATAATATAATAGGATTATACCTTATAGTAGGATAATATAGTAGGATTATACCTTATAGTAGGATAATATAATAGGATTATACCTTATAGTAGGATAATATAATAGGATTATACCTTATAGTAGGATAATATAATAGGATTATACCTTATAGTAGGATAATATAGTAGGATTATACCTTATAGTAGGATAATATAATAGGATTATACCTTATAGTAGGATAATATAATAGGATTATACCTTATAGTAGGATAATATAATAGGATTATATCTTATAGTAGGATAATATAATAGGATTATACCTTATAGTAGGATAATATAGTAGGATTATACCTTATAGTAGGATAATATAGTAGGATTATACCTTATAGTAGGATAATATAGTAGGATTATACCTTATAGTAGGATAATATAGTAGGATTATACCTTATAGTAGGATAATATAGTAGGATTATACCTTATAGTAGGATAATATAATAGGATTATACCTTATAGTAGGATAATATGATAGGATTATACCTTATAGTAGGATAATATAATAGGATTATACCTTATAGTAGGATAATATAATAGGATTATACCTTATAGTAGGATAATATAATAGGATTATACCTTATAGTAGGATAATATAGTAGGATTATACCTTATAGTAGGATAATATAATAGGATTATACCTTATAGTAGGATAATATAATAGGATTATACCTTATAGTAGGATAATATAGTAGGTTTATACCTTATAGTAGGATAATATAATAGGATTATACCTTATAGTAGGATAATATAATAGGATTATACCTTATAGTAGGATAATATAATAGGATTATACCTTATAGTAGGATAATATAGTAGGATTATACCTTATAGTAGGATAATATAATAGGATTATACCTTATAGTAGGATAATATAATAGGATTATACCTTATAGTAGGATAATATAATAGGATTATATCTTATAGTAGGATAATATAATAGGATTATACCTTATAGTAGGATAATATAGTAGGATTATACCTTATAGTAGGATAATATAGTAGGATTATACCTTATAGTAGGATAATATAGTAGGATTATACCTTATAGTAGGATAATATAATAGGATTATACCTTATAGTAGGATAATATAGTAGGATTATACCTTATAGTAGGATAATATATTAGGATTAAACCTTATAGTAGGATAATATAATAGGATTATACCTTATAGTAGGATAATATAGTAGGATTATACCTTAAAGTAGGATAATATAATAGGATTATACCTTATAGTAGGATAATATAGTAGGATTATACCTTATAGTAGGATAATATAATAGGATTATACCTTTTAGTAGGATAATATAGTAGGATTATACCTTATAGTAGGATAATATAATAGGATTATACCTTATAGTAGGATAATATAGTAGGATTATACCTTATAGTAGGATAATATAGTAGGATTATACCTTATAGTAGGATAATATAGTAGGATTATACCTTATAGTAGGATAATATAATAGGATTATACCTTATAGTAGGATAATATAGTAGGATTATACCTTATAGTAGGATAATATATTAGGATTATACCTTATAGTAGGATAATATAATAGGATTATACCTTATAGTAGGATAATATAGTAGGATTATACCTTATAGTAGGATAATATAGTAGGATTAAACCTTATAGTAGGATAATATAATAGGATTATACCTTATAGTAGGATAATATAATAGGATTATACCTTATAGTAGGATAATATAATAGGATTATACCTTATAGTAGGATAATATAATAGGATTATACCTTATAGTAGGATAATATAGTAGGATTAAACCTTATAGTAGGATAATATAATAGGATTATACCTTATAGTAGGATAATATAGTAGGATTAAACCTTATAGTAGGATAATATAGTAGGATTAAACCTTATAGTAGGATAATATAATAGGATTATACCTTATAGTAGGATAATATAGTAGGATTATACCTTATAGTAGGATAATATAATAGGATTATACCTTATAGTAGGATAATATAATAGGATTATACCTTATAGTAGGATAATATAATAGGATTATACCTTATAGTAGGATAATATAGTAGGATTATACCTTATAGTAGGATAATATATTAGGATTATACCTTATAGTAGGATAATATAATAGGATTATACCTTATAGTAGGATAATATAATAGGATTATACCTTATAGTAGGATAATATAATAGGATTATACCTTATAGTAGGATAATATAGTAGGATTATACCTTATAGTAGGATAATATAATAGGATTATACCTTATAGTAGGATAATATAATAGGATTATACCTTATAGTAGGATAATATAATAGGATTATACCTTATAGTAGGATAATATAGTAGGATTATACCTTATAGTAGGATAATATAATAGGATTATACCTTATAGTAGGATAATATAATAGGATTATACCTTATAGTAGGATAATATATTAGGATTATACCTTATAGTAGGATAATATAATAGGATTAAACCTTATAGTAGGATAATATAGTAGGATCCCAGCTAACCAAAAGCTGTTTGTCCCACGTCTTAAGACGTCTGATACCCCTCGCTATAGAGGGATTTAAGACGTGGGACAAGACGTGGGGCGGGGGACATCAGACGTCTTGCAGACGTCTAACCCTCTTCATTTGCACAGGGGTCCCCCTCTGCAAGACGTCTGATCCCACGTCTTGTCCCCCTCTGACAGAGGGGGACATCCACCTGTCCCACGTCTTACCCCACTCCGTTTTCAAGACGTGGGACAGAGTGTGGATGTCCCTCGCTATAGAGGGATTCAAGACGTGGGACCCACGTGGGACAGAGTGCGGATGTCCCTCGCTATAGAGGGAAGAGGGAAATAAGACGTGGGACCCACGTGGGACAGAGTGAGTATCCAAGACGTGGGACAGAGTGGGGATATCCCCCTCTGCAAGACGTGGGACAGAGTGTGGATGTCCCCCTCTGCAAGACGTGAGACAGAGTGCAGATGTCCCCCTCTGCAAGACGTGGGACAGAGTGCGAATGTCCCCCTCTGCAAGACGTGGGACAGAGTGCGGATGTCCCCCTCTGCAAGACGTGGGACAGAGTGCGGATGTCCCCCTCTGCAAGACGTGGGACAGAGTGTGGATGTCCCCCTCTGCAAGGGGGACATATCTCTCTTTTGGCTCAAACTACTTCGGTTAATTGGGGTATATAAATATGTATAAGAAATAAAAAAAGATCATACTAATTATTATTGCAATTTCTAACCATATTGCATATAGTGTATATGTACATTTGACTGTATATCATTTATTTTAATATTACATATTGTTATATACAAATTAAATGGGAAGAAATGGAGAAAGAATTGTAGTGGTCATCTCGGGAATCGAACTCAGGACTCTAGTGTGATGTACTATTGAAGCCTGCGTCTCTACCTCTCAGCCATCCTGGACATGGTAGAAGTAGTATTAAAATGATCTTTATCCAACTTGATTACTTGCGTGCTTCTTAAAATTATTTTAAATAAATATAATTTAATATTCTACATTTTGGTATCTTTTATTTTTTAATGTAAATGATAAGAACGTGTATAAAGTTATTTATTAATATTTGTAATGATAATGTTAATTAATGTTATTAACTACCTAATTACCTTTAACTGTTAATTAATATTACCTATAGTTACCTTCTGGTGGTATCACTACCTTATACCTATCTAGTTACTTACTAGAGTTTATTTATAACTACCTAGTAACCTACAAGTGATAACCACCAATCTGTACCTACTGGTGGTTATCACTACTTGCCTATTACGTAGTATTTATCAGTACCTACTTAGTTACCTACATTACTGTTTGTCAATACCTACCTAATTACCTACTGGTGTTTATCAATGCCTACCTAGTTGCCTACATCTGCTTATCAATACCTAATTAGTTACCTTCTTGTGTTTAACATTGCCTACCTAGTGGCCTACAACTGTATATAAAAACCAATAGGTATAGGTCCTAGTTAAATACTAGTATTCATCAATACCTACCTAGTTACCAACAACTGTTTGTCAATGCCTACCTAGTTATCTACTAGTGTTTATCAATGCTTATCTAGTTACCTATAACTGTTTGAAAATACCTACTTAGATACCTACCAGTACCAATACCTACCTACCTAGTATACCTACTAGGTAGTGTTCATCAATCCGTACCTACTACCTAGTATTATTCATCAATGCCTACCTAGATAGTAGATACCTACATCTGTTTATGAATACCTACCTAGTTATGATACGTAAATAAAGCTTGAGATAGATATACCTTTTTGGTATAACTTTTTCCCGCGTAAAACAGACGAGGGACAGAGAGGGACATCCCGCGTGGGACAGACGTGGGACAGAGAGGGATATCCCGCGTGGGACAGAGAGGGACATCCCACGTGGGACAGACGTGGGACAGAGAGGGACATCCCGCGTGGGACAGAGAGGGACATCCCGCGTGGGACAGACGTGGGACAGAGAGGGACATCCCGCGTACTTTTTCCCGCGTAAAACAGACGAGAGACAGAGAGGGACCTCCCGCGTGGGACAGACGTGGGACAGAGAGGGACATCCCGCGTGGGACAGAGAGGGACATCCCACGTGGGACAGACGTGGGACAGAGAGGGATATCCCGCGTGGGACAGAGAGGGACATCCCACGTGGGACAGAGAGGGACATCCCGCGTGGGACAGAGAGGGATATCCCACGTGGGACAGACGTGGGACAGAGAGGGACATCCCGCGTGGGACAGAGAGGGACATCCTGCGTGGGACAGAGAGGGACATCCCACGTGGGACAGACGTGGGACAGAGAGGGACATCCCGCGTGGGACAGAGAGGGACATCCCGCGTGGGAAAGACGTGGGATGTGAGTGGGATTTAAGACGTGGGACAGACGAGGGACATCCCGCTTATGTAGGACGTGGGACGTGAGTGGGATTTCAGACGTTGGAAAGACGTGGGAATTCAGACGTCTGAAATCCCCTGTCCCTCTCTGTCCCTCGCTAGCGAGGGATGTCCCCCTCTGTCCCACGCGGGACAGAGAGGATATGGTTAGCTGGGATTATACCTTATAGTAGGATAATATAGTAGGATTATACCTTATAGTATGATAATATAGTAGGATTATACCTTATAGTAGGATAATATAGTAGGATTATACCTTGTAGTAGGATAATATAGTAGGATTATACCTTATAGTAGGATAATATAGTAGGATTATACCTTATAGTAGGATAATATAGTAGGATTATACCTTATAGTAGGATAATATAGTAGGATTATACCTTATAGTAGGATAATATAATAGGATTATACCTTATAGTAGGATAATATAATAGGATTATACCTTATAGTAGGATAATATAGTAAGATTATACCTTATAGTAGGATAATATAATAGGATTATACCTTATAGTAGGATAATATAATAGGATTATACCTTATAGTAGGATAATATAATAGGATTATACCTTATAGTAGGATAATATAGTAGGATTATACCTTATAGTAGGATAATATAATAGGATTATACCTTATAGTAGGATAATATAATAGGATTATACCTTATAGTAGGATAATATAATAGGATTATACCTTATAGTAGGATAATATAATAGGATTATACCTTATAGTAGGATAATATAGTAGGATTATACCTTATAGTAGGATAATATAGTAGGATTATACCTTATAGTAGGATAATATAGTAGGATTATACCTTATAGTAGGATAATATAATAGGATTATACCTTATAGTAGGATAATATATTAGGATTATACCTTATAGTAGGATAATATAATAGGATTATACCTTATAGTAGGATAATATAGTAGGATTATACCTTATAGTAGGATAATATAGTAGGATTAAACCTTATAGTAGGATAATATAATAGGATTATACCTTATAGTAGGATAATATAATAGGATTATACCTTATAGTAGGATAATATAATAGGATTATACCTTATAGTAGGATAATATAGTAGGATTATACCTTATAGTAGGATAATATATTAGGATTATACCTTATAGTAGGATAATATAATAGGATTATACCTTATAATAGGATAATATAGTAGGATTATACCTTATAGTAGGATAATATAGTAGGATTAAACCTTATAGTAGGATAATATAATAGGATTATACCTTATAGTAGGATAATATAGTAGGATTATACCTTATAGTAGGATAATATAATAGGATTATACCTTATAGTAGGATAATATAATAGGATTATACCTTATAGTAGGATAATATAATAGGATTATACCTTATAGTAGGATAATATAGTAGGATTATACCTTATAGTAGGATAATATATTAGGATTATACCTTATAGTAGGATAATATAATAGGATTATACCTTATAGTAGGATAATATAATAGGATTATACCTTATAGTAGGATAATATAATAGGATTATACCTTATAGTAGGATAATATAGTAGGATTATACCTTATAGTAGGATAATATAATAGGATTATACCTTATAGTAGGATAATATAATAGGATTATACCTTATAGTAGGATAATATAATAGGATTATACCTTATAGTAGGATAATATAGTAGGATTATACCTTATAGTAGGATAATATTATAGGATTATACTTTATAGTAGGATAATATAATAGGATTATACCTTATAGTAGGATAATATATTAGGATTATACCTTATAGTAGGATAATATAATAGGATTATACCTTATAGTAGGATAATATAGTAGGATTATACCTTATAGTAGGATAATATAGTAGGATTATACCTTATAGTATGATAATATAGTAGGATTATACCTTATAGTAGGATAATATAGTAGGATTATACCTTATAGTAGGATAATATAGTAGGATTATACCTTATAGTAGGATAATATAGTAGGATTATACCTTATAGTAGGATAATATAGTAGGATTATACCTTATAGTAGGATAATATAGTAGGATTATACCTTATAGTAGGATAATATAATAGGATTATACCTTATAGTAGGATAATATAATAGGATTATACCTTATAGTAGGATAATATAATAGGATTATACCTTATAGTAGGATAATATAGTAGGATTAAACCTTATAGTAGGATAATATAATAGGATTATACCTTATAGTAGGATAATATAATAGGATTATACCTTATAGTAGGATAATATAGTAGGATTATACCTTATAGTAGGATAATATAATAGGATTATACCTTATAGTAGGATAATATAGTAGGATTATACCTTATAGTAGGATAATATAGTAGGATTAAACCTTATAGTAGGATAATATAATAGGATTATACCTTATAGTAGGATAATATAGTAGGATTATACCTAATAATAGGTTGGAAAAGTTTAATTTCATAATAATAAAATACCCATAATTTTAAGGAATGAAGAGTTTGGTGTAAAAAGTCCAATTTTTAAACTTTTCGACAAATTTGAAGTCAGTGACAATATGTTTGAGTCTCTCCTGAAATAGTTCAGCAGTTTTCTATGAGAGAAATATTTTCTTTAAATTCTTTTTATCCCTAACTGATATATTTACGGTGGTAAAGCTCTAAACATTTATTAACATTTCAAAGTATTTACAAGTATCAAAATTAATGAAGTTTATCAAATAAAATATATAAATAATGTATCTCAATCTGTTGAAGATTAATAAGTAATAATTAATTGAAAAAATATACCATGGAAATAAAAATCTTTAACTTTCACCACCAGTTGGTAAGTTATTTGTGTCCGTTATAGTACTTTGACAACTGGTTTGTATGTGTCACATAGTAAGAAATAAATAAAGAACAATATAGAGGAACTGATCAGATTCATTATACACAATGTACCAGATGATGTCAGTCTGTCATTACAATGTACCAGATGATGTCAGTCTGTCATTACAATGTACCAGATGATGTCAGTCTGTCATTACAATGTACCAGATGATGTCAGTCTGTCATTACAATGTACCAGATGATGTCAGTCTGTCATTACAATGTACCAGATGATGTCAGTCTGTCATTACAATGTACCAGATGATGTCAGTCTGTCATTACAATGTACCAGATGATGTCAGACTGTCATTACAATGTACCAGATGATGTCAGTCTGTCATTACAATGTACCAGATGATGTCAGTCTGTCATTACAATGTACCAGATGATGTCAGTCTGTCCTTACAATGTACCAGATGATGTCAGTCTGTCATTACAATGTACCAGATGATGTCAGTCTGTCCTTACAATGTACCAGATGATGTCAGTCTGTCATTACAAAGTACCAGATGATGTCAGTCTGTCATTACAATGTACCAGATGAAATCAGTCTGTCATTACAATGTACCAGATGATGTCAGTCTGTCATTACAATGTACCAGATGATGTCAGTCTGTCATTACAATGTACCAGATGATGTCAGTCTGTCATTACAATGTACCAGATGATGTCAGTCTGTCATTACAATGTACCAGATGTTGTCAGTCTGTCATTACAATGTACCAGATGATGTCAGTCTGTCCTTACAATGTACCAGATGATGTCAGTCTGTCATTACAATGTACCAGATGATGTCAGTCTGTCATTACAATGTACCAGATGATGTCAGTCTGTCATTACAATGTACCAGATGATGTCAGTCTGTCATTACAATGTACCAGATGAAATCAGTCTGTCATTACAATGTACCAGATGATGTCAGTCTGTCATTACAATGTACCAGATGATGTCAGTCTGTCATTACAATGTACCAGATGATGTCAGTCTGTCATTACAATGTACCAGATGATGTCAGTCTGTCATTACAATGTACCAGATGTTGTCAGTCTGTCATTACAATGTACCAGATGATGTCAGTCTGTCATTACAATGTACCAGATGATGTCAGTCTGTCATTACAATGTACCAGATGATGTCAGTCTGTCATTACAATGTACCAGATGATGTCAGTCTGTCATTACAATGTACCAGATGATGTCAGTCTGTCATTACAATGTACCAGATGATGTCAGTCTGTCATTACAATGTACCAGATGATGTCAGTCTGTCATTACAATGTACCAGATGAAATCAGTCTGTCATTGCAATGTACCAGATGATGTCAGTCTGTCATTACAATGTACCAGATGATGTCAGTCTGTCATTACAATGTACCAGATGATGTCAGTCTGTCATTACAATGTACCAGATGATGTCAGTCTGTCATTACAATGTACCAGATGATGTCAGTCTGTCCTTACAATGTACCAGATGTTGTCAGTCTGTCATTACAATGTACCAGATGATGTCAGTCTGTCATTACAATGTACCAGATGATGTCAGTCTGTCATTACAATGTACCAGATGTTGTCAGTCTGTCATTACAATGTACCAGATGATGTCAGTCTGTCCTTACAATGTATCAGATGATGTCAGTCTGTCATTACAATGTACCAGATGATGTCAGTCTGTCATTACAATGTACCAGATGATGTCAGTCTGTCATTAAAATGTACCAGATGATGTCAGTCTGCCATTACAATGTACCAGATGATGTCAGTCTGTCCTTACAATGTACCAGATGATGTCAGTCTGTCATTACAATGTACCAGATGATGTCAGTCTGTCATTACAATGTACCAGATGATGTCAGTCTGTCATTACAATTTACCAGATGATGTCAGTCTGTCATTACAATGTACCAGATGATGTCAGTCTCTCCTTACAATGTACCAGATGATGTCAGTCTGTCCTAACAATGTACCAGATGATGTCAGTCTGTCATTACAATGTACCAGATGATGTCAGTCTGTCCTTACAATGTACCAGATGTTGTCAGTCTGTCATTAAAATGTACCAGATGATGTCAGGCTGTCATTACAATGTACCAGATGATGTCAGTCTGTCATTACAATGTACCAGATGATGTCAGTCTGTCATTACAATGTACCAGATGATGTCAGTCTGTCCTTACAATGTACCAGATGATGTCAGTCTGTCCTTACAATGTACCAGATGATGTCAGTCTGCCATTACAATGTACCAGATGATGTCAGTCTGTCATTAGAATGTACCAGGAGATGTCAGTCTGTCATTACAATGTACCAGATGATGTCAGTCTGTCATTAATGTTACTAAAATTTAACTAATTCCCAATTAGTCCAAACTCTTTACTTTCAGGTATGAATTGCGGTTAGAATTAGACGCTTCTCTCACTTTGTTGCAATTAACATTGAGTTTTATGAACCTTTTATAAGGTTGTTTTATTTCTATAGTGGATGAATATTAATTTTAATAGAGCAATACCTATTTAGTTGTAAATGTTTGTAATGGCAGATTTTAATTTGAAATAGAAAATAATTATTCAAAATATAATTACTTACCTCTTAACTTCCCATTTAACGTTAATGTTTTTAGTAGACACTCCAAGACATTTTAGAAAGTTCTTTCGAAGATTGTATTCTAAACGCAGCCTTGAATTCCAGTCAATGTTACGCTCTTCCATGTTCTTGATCACCTGATCTACTGCCAGATATTCCTGAATTGTGCTGTGTGTGAAGGCGTAAGTCAAAGTTTTATCGAGTTTCAAAGAGGTCTCTGGGGTTAGGATGCACGTGAGTAACCCTCCAATGTCAACATCTCTCGACAACTTTTGTTGGCATTTTTCGACTAAGCTTTCGTAGTGATCTTCTTCAAGGAAATATTTCTCACAATTGAAGAGCATGAGACTGTAGTAACTGAACAAGTCAAAAATATATTTAATTGTTCCTTTGGGAGTCTGAACGTTGCTCTCTCTCAACTTTTTCTCTATTTCTTTAGAGAAGATTTCTCTTATTGCTTTGTAAGCACTTAGTTCATTGTGCAATTGAGACAAAGATGTTCTGTTATTCAAGAACAGAGAAATGAATAATGCCAATAAAATTGGAGAGCAGAACACTTTCTGTGCATCTTCATTCAGATTCTCAAAGCACTTCACCAGTTCTTCAGAATTTACACCATCACCCATCTTATCACCATATCTCCTCAAGAAGCTCACTTTGTCTCTCAATTCGTTGAATGCTTCGATGAGCGTTTCATTGTAGCCCAAATTCATCTCTTTCAGTTTGCTAATGAAATTATTCCCTGCATCAACTCTGCCGGAAACAATGCATGTAGCGTCATATTTGCTGCAGAATGGTATGATTTGATCAACCAGTTTTCTGCTGTCTTCATTGACTTCATCGTAGCCATCAATTAAGAAGACTTTTCCCTCCACTTCTTTGAATGCGTTATAAATGACTTCTTTAGGGGAATGCAAATTGGGAATGTTTTCCTTCAGGAAATCACTAAGATTATTCTGTCGCTCAGTTCGGCATTCTAGGTAGATAGGTACTCTGAATCTACCTATCCCTTTGTAATTCATTTCGCTCCCATTAACTGAATTGTCCAAAATATTTTGGTACAAGTTTCGCATGAGGGTAGTTTTGCCAGAGCCTGGACCACCATTGATCACCACGAATTTAGTAGTGACGTGGTCACATAACTCAGTGCAGCTGAAAAATAATCTTTTTTCCTTCTTCAGTTCATTCTTGTCTTCAACTGTGGTATTTCTTTCACAATGTGTCTCATCTTTGTCTTTAACAGCGACTGATAAATTTACGGACTGAAATATCTGTTCAGTACCTACATTTTTCAGACCACCTGGCAAAGGGACAGTGAATGATGGAGAATATATCTTCTGCATTGAAGCAACACTTTCCTTTTCTATTAATTCCGTAACATGCTTAATTACGTTCTCGTATGAGCTAGTCTCATGCATTATCTGGCCAAACTTGGCTATCAAATCTGCAACTTTAGCATCAATTTCACTCTTGTCTTTTTCGTAAAGTGTGCCAGCAGTTCTGATGCATTTTGTCATCAATGTTTTTTTGTCTTCAATTTTAGGATTTTGTTTTGCCTTAGTAAGTTCATGGCTAACTTCATTTCTAAAGTCTTTGATCTCTTTTAGAAGATATTCGACACTATCAGTGTCTTTTAGTTTCTCATCCCAATCTTTTGTACCAGTTTGAGTGACTTTTTCATAACACAGAACTGGAAGAAGTTCGTGCAAAAAAGTTACATCAAAGCTGGAAAAATCAGTTTCCTCCATTTTTATCAAATGCTTCTTTAACTTTTTTTCTAGTTTAATGCCAGATTTCTCTTCAATCTTCAGATTTTCAAAGTGGTTTTTGATCGTCATTCCATCGGGTTTCTCAAAGCCCCATTCTATTATGGTCTGATAGACAAGGGGACAACACTCGAAATTGATGCGATTATTGATCAGGAAATTCAAATCCTCTTGAGAAAGAGATTGAAGTGAAGCCATTGTGCTCAGGAATACAACCTGCAGGAGAGAGAAATAAGATTGAATGAATGTTGCAAATAACGTACTGAGGTCTAGAGGGAGGAATCCATTTAACGCTATCTGAGGTGTTTTTAATGGTTCTAGGAATTTTCGCCGTCAGAATTTTCGCCGTTGGAAATTTTGTTATTAGAGAAATTTGCCGTGAGGAATATTCGCCGTGAAGAAGAAATTATATATTATCTATTCAAATACATACAAGTTTTGATAAAAAAAATTGATGTTTATAGAGTAAACCAATTTGTTAAATAAGTGTACGACTGAAAACTTTAGATAATTTAAATATTTTTTAAGAATTTATAATTCTAAATACTAATAATTTGTAGGTGATTATGTAATATTGTATATCTGATATAACTAAAATTCCTAAAATATATGCTAATTGTTTATATATGAAATGTATATTTTAATCAGTAATCGTATAATTTTGTGTCATGAGAGGTCACTTTACCTCATTTGGAGTGTTTTGATTGGTTGACTAAATAGTCAAAGCTAATTTCTTTGTTAAAAAAACTGTTCAGAAAAAATGAATAGGATCACTAGTAATTGTCAACTGTTTTTTGGCTGACCCTATAGTCGGTTTGCAATTGTTAAGTGTTCCTGTGTGTTTAATATTGTGAATTGAAGATAAAGCTTTTCTAATTATTGTACTCTTCCGAGTTATTGATGGTTTCATACCTACCTAATTATTGATATTTTTTAATTATTCGGTATTACATTGTACGGTTTACATCTGGAATTCTGAATTATTGTGCATGGCACAAATATTTCAGTGTATGTGTGGATGCGCACATTGACGGTTTGTTGTCCCATCTTTCAATGGCTATTGTAATTAAATAGTAGAGATTGAAACATTTTTATTGAACATAAAAGAAATAAATTTTTGTTAATTCAGATATTTCTTTATCGATCAAGCATTTATGAAGTTTATATAAACTTTTTGAATGAATATGTACCGATAGGTATTGGTAACCGATATACGTACCAATAACAATTAGAGGCAGGCCTCGCTTTAAGTACAACTCACTTTAGTAAAATGGTCCTTACTTCGAGTCATGATTCAAAATAAGAACAGTTCGTAGACATAGAAAACGGAGACGATATTTTGTGATTATTTCACGGTAACTAAAAAAACATCAAAATTATAATCCAGATAAGGTTATTAGAAGGACTTGGTTCAGAAAATCAACATATACCATTATAAGGAAAGTTCCGTGTTTTCGCACGGATCCATATTTTCGAACACGTAAAAATCTCAATATAATAATCATTATTAAACTTTAATTTCAATTGGTATCCATGATACCAATTAGAATGGGAGTTAAATAATAATTACTTTTATTCGCTTTAGTTACTGTTTGGTAACTAAACTGAGTCGTGATTTGGTAACTAAAGCAGGGGATGCCTGTACTTTAATTTTCATCCGTCTGATTGGACAGCTTATAGTGTGACATGCTGAATGTCACTCCCTATTCATCTGGGTTTATTTTCTGTTGCGTCAAAAAGACGCTCGTGTGCGGGGGCAAAAATCGGTAGATTAAATATGTTAGTGAAAAAATCTAAATTCTTTAGAGTTTAATCTTCTATCGGATGGTATATAAATGTATCAACAGAAATGTTTCTCCGCTGCAAAATAGATAAAAAAAAAACGATATGATATTCACTCTCGGTTGTCTGTTGATTGATGGGGCGCTGGTTACTTTTGCTATAAGAACAAACTTATTATTGCAATAATAAAATAAATGATATAAGATGTCAGTTATTTGTAAGATAGGTTTCATGACACTGTAATGCTATATCATATTTTGTAGTTTATCAGTTTCATTAATTAATATAGCCTAGGTGCCTACCTACCTACTAACTACTCTGTACAAAATTAGTAGGTACTATGGAAGAAAAGTGTATCCGTCCAATTGCTCTAATAAACCAGTGCCAGCTGTAACGCAGTTTATGGTACGCTCCCCCAAATTCCCCCTTTATCCCCGAATAGAAGTAAAGTTCCTTCATTTTAATGCGCAGCGGGACACTTCGCCTCTGTTTGAATTAATGAAAGGTAATGAAATAAGACTTCTCTAAATTAAAAATAACTTGTGTTTTTTAAAGGTAATATTCGAATTGAATGGATTAAGTTACAGCTGGTAATAAATTAATTTTATTCAATAGCCTGAAATAATTGTTCAATCAAATATCTTTAATAAAAGGTAATCAGTTTCGGTGTTTACTTATTTTATTAGTAGTAATAAAATGTAGAAAAACAATTTACATTTAATTTGTTGCTGATACATTTGCTGATAGTTGTTAGTAAATTAAAACAGGATAAATAATTGAATTTCTTCCAATATCCATTTATAGACTAATTTTAATAACTTCCACATTTTGACCATATGTTGAATGAATTAAAATAGACTAAGTACAAAGGACTTCGATAAAGAAGAAAAAACGTAGTTGTGGCAACGATGAATAACTTTGGATAATAGTCGAGAAAATGTCTATACCGAACAACAAATAATTTAAAGGTGTAAAAGAAACGAAGTTATTTAAAATCTCATCTGAAGAGGATTAGTTTAATGATCTTGTGTGAATATTTAATATATATAATATTTTTGGAATTAATGAAATTTGACAAAGCTAATGCTAGACTTCTACTTTTACCCGAAATTCGAATAGTTATTAGTTTCAATATTAGAACGAAAATTTGTTGAAAGTAAATTGCATAAAAAACATACAAAAATAAATCGTATGAAATATAAACCAATGTTAATTAAATAAAGTTTTCAAAATTATAATTATTAATTATTATTATACATTTCAAATTATAAAAATTACATGTATTCATTACACAATGAATATTTAAATGGATAATTACCCTAACATTTTACCCCAGCAATAGCCTCCTCCTTCATGGGGGATTTTTGAACGCGGAGTAATACTCTTTAAAATGCCATATGCAAAAAATAAAAAAGGTCAAAAATAGCATACCACAGCTGACGGATACACTTTTCCGCTATACATTATAGTACCTTTAACTCTACTAGAGTTAGAAACCTCTGAGATCTACAGAAGATGGACACTCTATTGTTGTTTTTATTGTTTTGTTCATTAATCTAATATAAAATTAGAAGTCCGATTTACATATTCAGGTACTTACGTGCAGTTATTCCTTCTATCTTCCCTTGACACTGTTGCACTTTCACTCTCCTGAACACATCACTGCAATGAGACTTTGAAATAAACTGTCGGCTGAGAGAAGAAGATAAAACAATTTCCTGTCTCGATAAAACTTATCTAGAACATCGTAATAGAACAATAAGAAAATTTCTCGCCATTCTTGAAGTCATTCGATGTTCTCTATTTTACGAAGAAGAATTCATAAGTAGGTTAACTTTGCTTCATTTCACGGCACTCACCTGAACTTGTGGAACTCCTTAGAAAAAGTTTGGTGAGGAGTTAACAACTCTCAAAGATACATATTATATGTTTCCGGTAACTATCATCAGAATAATTGACAATATCGGATAATTCATTCAAATTGATAATTCCATTGAAAAGTAGGCATTGTTGAACTTAGTTTTATTTATGCGTGGTATAACAACTACAAGAAATATATAGGAATATTTAATACACAAACAGACTAACACAAAATTGACACAACTCATCCTGAGACAACATGTTTATATTTCAGAAAACAGGTCCGGTATGCTCACCATACTAAAGTAAATTTACACACCTAACTGCACGTTTTTGCAGCACTTATAATTTGTTAGTTAGATCAAATCTAGATCACACCGCCAAAACTTTTTTGGAGCGTTCCTTGAAAGGAGGGAGAATCAACCTAATTCCGATAAAGCTCGTTATCGCGCACAAAAGGTAAAACAAATATTGGTTACACGAGCGTTGATAGATTGGCGTTCTGTTCCTGTGTGCGTTGGCTCGGCTGGTGTCCAGTCAAAGTTTAACACCATGGGATGCAAGTCTTACGTTTGGGTCCGCAAGGCAAACGTAGAATCTCAAATGCTGGACGATCGCTGCTGCATCGCCAGCATTGCCCGGTATGTAAGTAAACGTTACACAAACTTTGATGGGGCGGTTGAAATCGTTTCACTCACGGACATAAGTTTGCTGAAACGGTCTCAGACGTTGTAGCAGTTATTCTTTGTGGAGATGAACTTTGTTTTTACGTTTGTGTTGATGTCGCACAGGTCCATAACGCCAGACCAACGCTCACTACCTTTAAGCCAATTCTATAGCAACTCCGGCTTCAGAGGTGATCCGCCGTATTCTCGCTTTTCTCACCATTTTGTACGTGGTCTGAATAATCGAAAAACATGGACGTGGCCATTACGTTGGGTCAACAACGTTCAATGAAAGCTTGTGCAATGCTTAATCACCGTCCGGGCAAAGCTGGCGAAGCACAGTTCAGGATTTCTGCATTGGCTTAGCGGAACGAAGTCCACGAACTTACATCTATCGGATCCAAACTTTGACTTGACGTTGTCGAGGCGGTGGTGAATTTTGTGGAAGGTTAAAGGTTCTCTCCAAGCAAATTTTTTTATTCCTTAAATCAACGAGGCTATTGTTTCTTATCATTTTACACACAGAGAAAAGATTAGTTGAATCAAATCATATTTGATTTGTTTTGACTAAATTTTATGGTTTATCTGTGCGCCTACCTACGTGGTGAGTTGCAGGTACTATTTAATATGAGTTAAATTGACGTTGGTTAAAACAACACATATGTGAGTTGATTATTTTTAATTCCCGATGGTCACAACAACTACCTGTGATAGTCAAAACTGCTCGTGATGGTTGAACCAATTATATGTAATGGTTAAAACAACTACAGAACAAGGTTATATCAACTACTTGTGTATGTTTCTCCAATCACTCCTATGTGTTATACCAACTACTCATGTAGGTTATACCCACTGCTTGTGTAGGTTATACCAACTACTCGTGTAGGTTATACTAACTACTCGTGTAGGTTATACCAACTACTCGTGTAGGTTATACCAACTACTCGTGTAGGTTACATTAACTACTCGTATAGGTGATATCAACTACTCGTGTAGGTTATATCAACTACTTGTAAACTAAGTAAATGTATATCAACTATTATAGTGTAGGTTGAAATATCGGTCTGGTTAGCAGTAGCCAGACTTTTTACAAGACTTTTTCAGTCACTATATTTATTCTATTAAATTATAATCTCGAGTTAGGTCCCGGTATCAATTAGATTAGACTATTTATATGGTTATCAGTTGTAAATTAATAGATTAGATTGAATAAGTAATCTCATCAGGTCAGTTTATAAATAAGTAGTTAGATGACATAAATAACTTTACGTAGTGATAAATAGGTAGGCTAGATGAATTAATTAACCAGGCTAGATAACAAAAGTTGATGAATCTTTGATATGCTGCAATTGTACTATAACTTAATAAATAATAAATTAATGATAAAGCCTTTATCTTCTAAACCATATTTTAGTGCAATTCATCTTACTCATAGGCACTGATATTGAAATATGCTAATAGAATTACCAAGGTCAAATTGAAAACGAAATATAAACATTTAAGTTTTAGATTTATTATTTAGAAGTTTAATTTGAATTCTCGTCACTTTCTTTCACGACTGTAGGTTGCCAATTCCTGAAATAAGAGATTCGTATATTAATATATATTGAAAAGAAATTCACAGTATCGTTCATATACATTATCAATAACATCACCTACTCTTTTTCCTTTTGTGATGAGATAGCGACAGCTTCGATATTCTTTTCATGTCTGGAATCCCTAAAAGCATATGAAAAAGTAAGAGCTAATCATATTGCAAATACATATTTAGAAATCATCTAATATTTTCAAATACTTACTTTGACCTAGCATAATTGTTCCTGAACCATTCAAAGGAATTGAAGAGGACTCCGATAGTTGATGACGTTGATCTACTTCATCAATTCTTCATCAAGATCTGATAGTAGATTCAGAAAATATAGAAAACCATATATTAAAAATGAAAAGAATTATTAACTGAGAATTCTTTCATATAGGTAAATTATTTATATAAAATGTTAAACTAATTATAAATCTTCAGATGCAGTATAAATTTAGCTCTAATAAATGCAATGGATTTTTCTAGCTAATCCTCATAATTTTGTTCATTATACACTCATAATGTAGACTTTAATTAAATACCAAGAAAGTATAATATATCAAAAGGCTCACCTCTGGTTAGAGTTCTCCCTGCTAAATCCCTGGACGGTGTTCTCCTCCGACTACCTCCGTGGATGGAGTTCTCCCAGTCATAGAAAACTAGGGTCAAGTAGGTAAATTGCGGCACTTTAACTAACTACGGTCTCTTATCTCAGAAACATTAATAACCATCATGACTTCAAGGCACTCGTGAAATGAATAAAACCTATCATAAATTGAGCTTAAATTATGATGTTCAACAATTCAGTATATAGCTACACTAATTTCAGAATGATTTTGAGACTCTCTTAATAGGGTCACAATTAGAAATTAAAGAACCGAATTTGGCTGTGTAACCCTACCTATAGGTACACCAACTAGTTTAAAATATATAGATTATCAGACCACTTTACTTAAGATACTAGGATAAGTTCCGAAATATCGGACGGCTCCACATTTTCGGTCGCGTAAGAAAAACTATATTAAATTAACTTTCATTTTAATTAGCTATTAGGTAGCTATATAATATATTTCATACGTGACCGAAAATTTGAAATCGCCTGATAATTTGGAACTTACCCTATTCTGAGGACAGCGCAGTAACTGCCTAGCCTATGTAGAAGGGGTGTAAGTCATAAGCCCCCATGAGCCCCCCTAGGTCATAAGCCCCCCCGGTCAAGAGCCCCCCCCGGTCATGAGCCCCCCTGTTTTGAAATCCTTATTTAGCTATACTATTTAATCCTTATTGACACTTTTGTAGTTCATTACTGAATAGACATAAAATATATGTATATCGGGGGGCGTGCCGCCCCCGAACCCCCCTGCCAGATCATTAAACAATCATGAAGTGCGCAGTACAACAAACTAGCGGATACAACAAACTACATTAGTAACTCTCAGTTATTTCTATCTAAGTAATTCTTCATTTGTTTAACTAGGTAAATAAGGATTAAAAAAACAGAGAGGGGGGGCTCATGACCGGGCTTGCTCATGACCTAGGGGGGCTCATGACCGGGGGGGCTCGTGACCGGGGGGGCTCGTGACCGGGGGGCTCATGACCGGGAGGGCTCTTGACCGGGGGGGCTCTTGACCGGGGGGGCTCTTGACCGTACCCCATGTAGAAGGTATTGACACTGAAAAAAAAACAGCTAGGTAGGTATGAAGCTTAAATTAGTTAACATATAATAATTTAGGAAAATTAGTTTGGATATCAGTTTACAAACTGGAAGGCAGTAATCAAAATTTATTATTATAAAAGTTATATACTGATAATCAGCTCTTCAAATAACTACCTATATAAAGCCACCAAACTATCAATCACCAATATTTTAGAATATTTAGGCAGACATTTATCAATTTATTAATGGAAATAATTAATAATCGATCGGCAGCGATAATACTATTTAATGCATATAACGCTATTGTTTGCACTTGAACTAAAATGGTATTGAGGAGCGTTCACATTCAACACGTAACACACTTGAAACAAGATTTGAACTGAAAAGTGTTATCCGAATAAATTAGCTTTGAGGAAAGCATAAGTTGCCACTTACTCATTTGATTGAACTCACACCTAAACTCAAAAAAAATGTAGCACTAACTCTCATAGTAAGTTAATTTATACACCAGATAAATAAGATTAACAGTCTTTGTGGGTTACATTATCACACTATGTCATAGTTGTTTTAACTCTTACCTAAACTTACAAAAAAGTAGCGCCAACTTTCATAGTAAGTTAATTCATACACTTCAGAATACATTGGATTAACAGTCTTTGTGGGTTACTATAACACACTATGTCATAGTTGATTTAACTCGCACCTAAATTTAAAAAAGTAGCGTCAACTCTCATAATAAGTTAATTCATACACCAGATACATTGAATTGACAATCTTTGTTAGTTACTTCAACACACTATGTCCTAGTTGTTTTAACATATGTTCAAACTCCCAAAATATAACTCCAACTCTCATAGTAAGTTGATTCAATCCATAAAATGATTTGAATTAACTATGTTTGGTGACACACACGTCATAGTTGTTTTGACACACATGAAAACATGAATATAGTCAAACCAACTCACGTAATAAATTGATTCAAAGCATAAATTGTTGACCCATTAAATATGAGTAAACTTTTTTCTCTGTGTATACTGCAAACCGCATAAAATTTGATAGCATGTTTTTAATTTTATATGCTTTTAAAGATTTTTATAATCCATTTATACAGTTATAATAAACTGTAACTCCACAAAACCTACTTTACTTCCGACTTTCCAATTTTCAGTTTGAAGAAGAAGAATGTACACCATTTGTTTTGATTGTCAACTAGGTATTTGATTTAATAAATCTATTTATTATTCGTTTAGAGGTTTAAATTTGGATAAAATTATTATAGAAACGTTTATATACTTTTAGAAACAATTAATATCTTAAAAGAAGGCCAGAAACATATTGTTTGTTTAAAAATTTGAATTTGAAATCAAAACAAAGAGTGTACAATCTTCTTTCTCAGCGTCAGGTTAGTGATTCGCTCAATTGTTGCTCACAGAGTTTTAAAAAACTTTAAAAGCAAATAATAAAATATTTACTGAACCGAATTGTATGCGGTTTGCAGAATAATGATCGTAGACCTTAGTTCTATAATATTATGTAATAAACTCATTTTTTCCCGGAGCCTGGAGAGCGCCTTTAAACTACCGCTCATCAACGCTCACAATATTTTGTGCAGCTCAAAACCATCGGGGCGGTGAGAGGATATAAGCGTTTACAGCGCTGTTTTTACGGGGACCAACTTCTGTGAACGGTAACGATCAATTCATCTTTTCACCGCTCAAGGAACGCCACAACAAAGTTCGGGCGGTGTGACCTAAGCTTAAGCAGGTGCGACAAACTAGAGCTCTATTCCGTACCATAAAAGAGGATGAACAAACGTGAAATATAAATTTTATTACAATTTCACGATCAAAAGGGAGATTTCGGAGTAGATTGGCACTGCATGAAATTAGTCGGTTGTTCCTAGCTTTAGAGGTTAACTTTCTGTCATTATTTCAAAATAATCTGCTAAATTTTCACAATGAACTCTTTATCGTTCAGTAAAACGATTTAAATACTCAGTTTAAGTGACTAATTATGATCACAAGAACAATGAAGAGTTCAGGGAATTTGCAACATTTTCTTTTCCAATGTCAACACATCAATAATTTGATCTTTGTTTTGTTCAATATTCTCAGTATTTGAGATATCCCCAGAAAAGAAGTCTATGGGCGTGATGTCTGGAGAAGGCGCAGGGAATTCATTCATTGGTACGGTGATCTTCCTAATGACCTGTTTGGTTCCAATTGAGAATACCTTTCTACGCGTTATTTGGATAGTTAAAAGGAATCAATTTCAATAT
Organism: Caprella mutica; assembly: GCA_947561585.1. Classification (NCBI taxonomy): domain Eukaryota; kingdom Metazoa; phylum Arthropoda; class Malacostraca; order Amphipoda; family Caprellidae; genus Caprella; species Caprella mutica. The sequence continues at coordinate 26,804 of CANNZV010000564.1, read as the reverse complement.
TTGTGAATTTAATTCTTCAATCACATTTGTCTTTTGCATTCAAAGTTATTCCACTTCGTCCTTTGTTCAAAAATACAGGTTCTCCCGTCATTCAAAGTGTGAACACAATATTTCTAACACACCCTGTATAGTGTTTATTATGTTTCCCATAACGTTGCCTCTGTGTAAGCATCATAGCTCATGTCACACTGCATGTCCTCTAAACTTCTAGTCCTGAATTGGTCCACAGCGCCATCTATCTGTTAGTCTACTCTAATAACATCCATCGTCACTAACAGTTCCTAACTAAAGCTTGAGAACAAATTAATATTTGAATATCGTTTGAAAGTGAGTCACCTTGACCAATCACTGAGTCAATGTGACTCAAATATGAGAGTCAAAATATAATGTTCGCCTTTGTTCTCAAAGTGAGACAAGTACCTAATTTATTGAAGCCAAATGGTTTTAGCCTTACACAGGATGTTGTTAGATAGCAGACAGGATGGAGCAGCTCTGAGAAATTACAAACAGTAACTAGATCACTGGCACTAGCCACTTGTAAAATAACCTTGACCAGCCAATAGTCCTTGAATTATAAATGACCTTGACATTTCACTCGTTCAGTCTTAAATTGCTCCTTGATATTGACCAACCAAATTTCAAGCAATTTGGTTGAACACTTTTTGAATTACCTATAATTAATAATTATAATAAAGATGCCTGCCAACTATCACTTCCATTAGACCAATAAAAAATAAAAACTTAGATCACTGGTTATTATTTTCTAATATTTTGTGTAAAGGCATTTAGTCAAATTCCTTCAAACTAATTAGATAGGTAGGTACTAAATGTTACAACGGGTTTCAAAATCATAGTAAAGCTGATGCGGTAATCATTATAAATGAAAATGATTCAGCCTCTTATATATTATAAAAGATGTACTTATATTTTCTTCATTAAAAATACATTACAAGTTTTACAACAATAATCAATGAATACAAAAGTGCAAAAATATACAGGGTGGGTCAAAAAAATAAACGGAACCCAACTTTGTTTTGATATATCTCAGAAACTACCACCTTTATGAATGTTCTAAAATAACCATTGTGTTTGTCTACTTTTGTTACATAAATAATGAAAAATTCGAAACTATTCATACATCAATATTGATGCTACAGTGATTATTGGAAACTGTGTCATAAGTATGCTTGCGCACAAACAGAAAATTTTACTAAAATTATTTTTTTAACAAGAATACCTACCACAACAATTCTTCACAATAGATCATCAACAAATCATTATTAAAAAAATAAATATTTAGTATTAATTCTTTCCTTAATTTTTACACATGTCCTTCATTCCTTGACATAACTCAATCCTTGTATACACTGCTGCAATAACTCTCTTTTAATTATTGCAGAATTTTCTTAGACTAAATTCACTTCACTTGTGATTCTCTCATTCAAGTCGTCTAAGTTCACAGGCGGAGTTGAGTACTCTTTACTCTTCAATGTCCAAATAAGAAAATATCACCTGGTGTCTTATTTGCATAGATTAGTGCAATAATGCGATTGTTCATTATGGCAGTAATGAGAACAAGGATTGAATTAGATAATTCGGTAAGAAATGGAGGACATGTGAAGGGATTCGGTAGATAGTAAGGAAGAAAAATAGATTAAATATAAATCTTATAATGGGTTGTTAATGATATGATATAAATATAAGATATTATAGTGTTTTTCTGTAATTAAAAACAATCTTCGTAACTCTATGTTTGTGCGCAAGCATACTTATGACACCGTTCACGATAATCACTGTGGCATCAATATTGATGTATAAATAGTTTTGATTTTTTCACCATTTATGTAAAAAAAATAGACGAACAAAATGGTAATTTTATAAAAATCATAACGTTAGTAGTTTCTGAGATATATCAAACCAAAGTTGGGTTCCGCTTTTTTTGACCCACCCTGTATAGTCAAATACTGCAAGTCCTTGTATAAGCTCAGAGAACTTTTAACTTATTGAAATTAAAAATTATTGATCAAAATTATTGCTATTATTTGGTCTTTTTTTATAAACTGCTACTTTTATTTCTTCAGAGAAAAACCCTTTCGTAATTACTGAGAAACTCTCAAGTTTGATTTATTTCATTTTCACTGATTTCATTGTACGAAAAAAGTCTCCAACCTCTTTTCACCCATTCTATCTCCCTATCTCCCCCCCCCCCCTAATTTTATTCATTAGGTAGGGATTCTTTTTACTGTAGTTCCGGTGTTTGAGTTGTTTACCTTTGCTTTCTTTATCTAAATCAGTTCGTTTTATATCTCTAATACATATTTTAATGAACTCTCTGACAATGGTAAAAATTTAGTAATAATTTTAATTGTTTGTGCTATATTTGTCTGTTCATATTTATGAACAGAAATCAATTTCAATCAAATATGAACCAGAATCAATTTCAAAACGAATGGATTTACCTTCAACCAAACAAACAACACTTACTGGATTTGACTCAATATTTGCCTGACTCTCAATTTTAAGAAAGAGCTCGCAAAAGAGGCACACGCTCAGCCTCGTGAGATCCTCTGCTTTTCTCTCTTTGAAGTCAATTGACCACTTCTTTGTTTTGCACCTGAAACATTAATTTATTCATGTTTCAGGACACCAGGTCCGTTCTTCCCCTTCTGGGGGAGGAGGTATAACTTTTCCACTGCTTACCCTAATTACCTGAGCTTCATTTCACAGCACTCACCTCTAACATCAGGAGTTACTTGTTTCAACAATGAGTCATAGCATCAACAGTGTCATTCTTACCAACATCAGCAGAGGTGACTTTATCAGCAGATAGTACTTTCTGTACGGTACCGACTGACTACATAGCTAGTTATCAAAGTGCGATAGAGTCTCTCATCTCTTACAAGAATTTGTTGAGAGATAACAAAAGCAGTAACTGAGCGAGAAATTAAGTTGAACAATTAGCTTCAGAAGTGAACAATTCTGATGTTTTTCTACTCTCTCACCTGTTGTCTGTGTACTCTCTCACCTGTTGCCTGTGTACTCTCTCACCTGTTGTCTGTGAACTCTCTCACCTGTTGTCTGTGTACTCTCTCACCTGTTGCCTGTGAACTCTCTCACCTGTTGTCTGTGTACTCTTTCTCCTGTTGTCTCTGTACTCTCTCACCTGTTGTCTCTGTACTCTCTCACCTGTTGTCTAGGTACTCTCTCACCTGTTGTCTGTGTACTCTCTCACCTGTTGTCTCTGTACTCTCTCACCTGTTGTCTCTGTACTCTCTCACCTGTTGTCTGTGTACTCTCTCACCTGTTGCCTGTGAACTCTCTCACCTGTTGTCTGTGAACTCTCTCACCTGTTGTCTGTGTACTCTCTCACCTGTTGTCTCTGTACTCTCTCACCTGTTGTCTAGGTACTCTCTCACCTGTTGTCTGTGTACTCTCTAACCTGTTATCTCTGTACTCTCTCACCTGTTGTCTCTATACTCTCTCACCTGTTGTCTCTGTACTCTCTCACCTGTTGTCTCTGTACTCTCTCACCTGTTGTCTCTGTACTCTCTCACCTGTTGTATCCGTACTCTCTCATCTGTTGTCTCTGTAATCTCTCACCTGTTGTCTCTGTATTCTCTCACCTGTTGTCTGTGTACTCTCTCACCTGTTGTCTCTGTACTCTCTCACCTGTTGTCTCTGTACTCTCTCACCTGTTGTCTCTGTACTCTCTCACCTGTTGGTCTCTGTACTCTCTCACCTGTTGTCTCTGTACTCTCTCACCTGTTGTCTCTGTACTGCTAGAATCCATCATCAAGGATAGGATTGTGGATCACCTGAAAGAACACCAGCTCATAGGAAAGAGTCAGCATGGCTCTCTTCGCGTGAAGTCATGCCTGACAAACTTACTAGAGTTCTTCTACTACGTTCTTCAAGAGCATGACAAATTAAAACTGATGACATCATCTACCTTGATTTCAAGAAGGCATTTCACAAGGTACCTCACAAGAGGTCAGAAGAAATTGTGTCAAAAAAATTGTGTCAAGAAAATTTGGGTTATTAAGATATCGATTATCTGAGCGTAACACATGTACTAACTACCGTGCGTACGAACCGAATAATAATATGAATATTATTTAACTTCTATTCAAATTGGTATCATAAATACCAATTGAAATAAAAGTTAAATAATGATAATTATATTGAGATTTTTACGGGTTCGAAAATATGGAACCGTGCAATAACACGGAACTTACCCTAAAATGGGACATGTTGAATTTCTGAACCAATTGCTTTTAGTAACCACATCTGGATTATAATTTTTATGTTTTTGATAGTTACCGTGAAATAATCACAAAATACTGTCTCCGTTTTATGTGTCTACGAATGGTAATTATTTCGAGACATGACTCGAAATAGGTACCACTATTATTAAGGTGAGGTTTAATTAGAGCGAGGCCTGCCTGTACTGATAATTTATTTCTGAGTTTTCACATTTTGATTCCTCTAATTTAATGTTTTCTCTGCTAAGTAAGCCAATGAGAGTTGATGAGTAGTCATGAAACCATGAGGTACTGGACAATATATACAGTAAGAATTCAGTGTTTTATATACTAAGTATCGTGCACGGACATTTCATCCACGGACATTTCGTTCACGGACATTTCATCCACGGACATTTCATCCACGGACATTTCGTCCTCGGACATTTCATCCACGGACATTTCATTCACGGACATTTCATCCACGGACATTTCGTCTACGGACGATTCGTTCACGAAATACTTTATTTTGTATTATAATTATAATGTATACTGTACATATTTCTCATTAAACATTATTTATGGGTCTAGGCTGATTTTCGAAAACAAATCGGCCGAAACCAAATTTGCCGAAACGGATTTTCCGAATACGTTTTTTCCGAATCCCTAATTATTGTTCAAAAAAGTATTTGCCGAAATACAGATTTGCCGAAGGATAAATTTTCCGAAAGACGAATTTGTCGGAAATCAAATTTAATGTATTTAAAAATAACATTCTGTTGGACTTTGTAGTTCACATCAATATATCTTATGCATGAAAAACACATTTCTTATATGAGTTTGACATTACTATTGCTATATGAATTTGTATTCCGCTAATTCGGTATCATTTCGCTAAATTCATATATCTAATTGTATATATTAAATATTAATATGTATATGGCATTACTAAAAAAGGGTTGGTAAAAATCAATCTTTTTACCTGAAGCAAATTTATTCATGCAAGTGACACTATCGTTGAAGTTTGAGATATATTGGGAAGATATAAACATATTTAACAGTTATGTTACTCATTACTAACAATTTCATATTTTAAACGTATTAAATGAAATAAATATTAATAATGTCAGCCACAAAACACTTTCTGTATGGTATACTATTGACAACTGAATAAAAAATATGCAGTAAACATGGAATATTCACAAAAATGAATAAACACGCTAGAAACACACAATCTAAAAACAACCAAACGCTCAAATGAAAGAAATACAACATACTCCCATAGCTGACTGACTGATTCTGACTGAATGAAGCTTGAACGTCTTTAAAATGAGAAAAGACAAAGAAAAATTTAGTGGTACAAAGATTAACTCAATGATTAACAAAGAGATAGTATAATTAAAGGACTAATTTAGTGTAACTAAGAGTTATGATTTCGTTGTTTTGTTTCTTTTCTGTAACTTTTGTGTAATTTTACATTATGTTTTGATTAAGTCTTTTGGTGGATTTGTCTTTCGGCAAATTTGGCTTTCGGCTAATCCGTTTTCGACAAATTTGCTTTTCGGCAAATTCGTATTCGGAGAATCCGGTTCGCCAAATTAGTTTTCGGAGAATTTGCTTTCGTAAATTTCGTTTTCGGAAAAACCGCCGGATACCATTATATTTAATATTCTGCAATATAAAAATAGAAAACTCCCTTTTTTGATGGTCTTTACCTTAATTCTTGTCGTAATCTTTTCCTCCTTCTCCTACTGGCCGGCAACAGGAAAATAATAAAACTGAATACTTTATTTAATGATTACAGGTAGGCCTTCGTACTTCGGTCTTATAAAATCTATAATAATAGCGAGGTATATCTTGTAAATATTATAGTACATAAAGGTATAAAACCTAAACATTATTTCATGTTTACAATATCTACAATTATTTTCGCTGTATTTTAACAATAACTACCATAAACATCAATATTAGTAGGTACTCAGATTAGCTCATTGGAAGCAATAGTGATTCAGAAATTAATTTTTTATGGCAGAGTTTTTTCAACAGTGACTACATAAAATACATACATGTATAATATACAACTAAACAATTCATTGATAATTAAATGTGATATAAAATAAATAGCTAGATATTGGTACTTTTTAGTGTTGCGTTAAATTATATAAACGTAAACACGTCCGTTTCAACTTTTATGGACGTTTCCACTTACGTTTCCTCATTTATTGTTGTTAGTACCCTTTTCTTGTTCCTTATTTTGGACACTCATAACTCATTAATTAATGCAAAATATTACAGGAGGTGAATAATTTAATGATACAGTCAAACAGTTTAGCATATCTAATTTCATAACTGTAATCGAAAGATAAACATTTTTTATGTGTTTCTATGAAATGGTTCGGCTTAAATCACTATAATAATAATATATATTCATACCTGGCTATTAATGTAATAGTAAAAAAATGAAATATATCCCATATGCACTTTAAAGTACAAAATAAAGCAATTCGTGGACGAATTGTCCGTGGACGAAATGTCCGTTGGATGAAATGTCCGTTGGACGAAATGTCCGTTGGACGAAATGTCCGTTGAACGAAATGTCCGTTGGACGAAATCTCTGTGGACGAAATGTCCGTGAACAGAATGTCCGTTGGACGAAATGTCCTAGACCCATTAAGTATACATCATTCATCAATGACTGACCATTATTCTGTACTTTGAGTTAGTACAAGTTTATATATCAATAATAATACCAATGAAGAGATATAGAGAAAATAATGATAATAATTTGATATCTTTCAGTAACGGACTATAAGGTACGCATGATTTCTCTGTTATCTTTGCAATGGGTGTTACGCAAAGTTTCGCAACTCTCCAATTGTGAGATCTACGCCTAGAATTTATACGAGGTTTGTAACTGTTCTATTCAGTTATTCTCCCGCTATACTTTTTGTAGATGATGAAGTTATTTAATAAATGCTTAGTCTGATGCTAAGCTGTGAGCCTGAGGTATCAAAACACTTTTTGTTGAGAATTTAAAACTTGAAGATACCTCCGTGTTTCAAATGTTAATGCCAATCATTAATAATGCCACGTAATAGAAAAACTTTTTGCATTATGTTACGATATTTTCAATAATAAGGAGCGATCAATTTTTTAAAATCTGTCTTTTATCCTGGCTTGTTCCGGAGACAATATAGATTTATTCTTTAAAAAGTTCACTTGAGTTGCTGGAAATCCGTTATTTTAAAAGTCTAAGACAGAGTTCTTAAACTTTGGTTAGTTTCTTCAGACGACATGCCTACTTAAATAATTTCATTTGATAATGTGATGATAATCTATATATCTACGTGGCTACACTTCAATAAAATAAAGAATGGAAATATTGCACTAAATTAAGTAGTGTATCCGGCTAATAGAAAATAAACAAAAATATATAATTACTTGCAGTTGCCCTATTTACTAATATAATATAATAATACCCAAGTTTTTAAATTGAGACATAAATTCAAAAGGATGATGATCAACTTTTATTATTGGATCAGTAACACATTTTAGAGTGAACATCATTGCTTTGGTTTTTGAAGGATTCAGAGCAAATCCCCATATGTCAAACCAGAGCTTCAGTTTATTTAGGTGGGATATTATTATATATATCTGAATCAAAACAAAAAAGAACGATGTCATCAGCATATTATGCTAGCTGTGTGTTATTATTTTTTGGAATGCTAGACATCATTACATTGAACAATGTTGGTGCCAAAATGGAGCCTTGCGGTACTCCAGATGTCATCTTTTATTTATCTGAAAATTCTCCCTCAAAATAGACTCTGAAATTCCTATCTGACAAGAATTCCCGAATCAAATTTAGTAACCTTCCATTTATTCCCAATCTTACAAGTTTAGACAACAAACCTAGATGCCAAATATTATCATATGCATGACTGAAATCAATAAATACGGCAATACAAATTTTCCTGTTATAGAGTGTTTCCCTAATGTTGATTTCTAGTCTGGCTATCTGATCTATTGTACACAAACGCTTTCTGAAACCACTTTGAGTGTTACTGAAAGCATTATTTGTTCCAGGACAAAAGTCAATTATTTGTAGACAAGACTTCCTACTAGTTTACAGAAGCATGGTAATAAGGAGGTAGGCCTATAGGAAGAAGCTTCAAAAGGTGGTTTTTGAGGTTTAATAATAGGTATAATTACTGCTTTTTTCCAGTCATCAAGAACCTCTAATAATGTAAAACTCCTATTAACCATTTCAAGTACCCAATTAACATATTCAGAGGGTAACCTCCTGATCATTTTATTATGCAAGGAATCATGACCAGGAGTTGTGTCCTTCAATGACTGGATTGCGTCATTTAGTTCATTCATACTGAATTTACCATTATAGACTAATTAAGTGTCATCTACAATAGCCAAAGATACCTGCAAAATAAAATTGTTATTTAATGAAAGAGATTCAGAATTAAATATTGAGTGATAATGTTTTGCTATAATATTTGCCTTCTTTTTAGAGTCTGTAATAATTTCATTTCTGAAGATAATAGGTTGAGCACTAGTGTATTTTGATCTATTGTTTAATTTACCAATATATCTCCATATTGAACTATTTGGGGAATCTTTTGTCAGGCTACTTGTGAATTTTATGAGAGACTCTTTTTCAGATTTTTTAACTACTCTCTTGACCTTAGCTTCCATTTTACGCAACTCAATGAGATTTGCTACAGTTGGATGTTTATGGAAGATATTCTTCCTGTGTCTCCTTGTTTTCACAGCCTTTTCACATTCGTCTTCCACCAGCATTTGGAAAACTTAGGGTTTACAATTTCTTTAGATGTTTTGAAAATTTTATAACTGGTTGTGGTTACATTATTTAAAAAAAGTATTGTAAGATTGTCTCAACTATAATTCATCATTTTCCTTATCAGGTAAATATCTACACCATTTTTCCCAATTATCAACTCCAAAAATCAATCTTTTTTGCCTTTTATGTGGGTTGATACTTGGTTTGAAGTTAATATTTAACTAATGGGACTGTGATCGCTCCCCAAATCTTCCATTAGAGAAATGGTTGATGCTGGAACAAAAGTACCTGAAACTGAACAGAGATCAAGAGTGGAGAACCTGCGATTAGCAACATGATAATATGTGGGAAAATTAATAGGAGTTAAAAGACAAAGATCAGAATCATTAATTAAAATATTGTTTAAATTGACTGAAGAAAATTAGTCTGTATCCTGAATACTTTCTGAATTCATTTGAGTGGAATGAACTGATACTCCAAGCACTTGGTTCACTACAGCAACTATAGCAGAGGGATCATCATTATCCTTTAGTTTCATTAGTTTAAATACTAGAGTTGCTATTTTTGTTAGGAGATCTGGAGACACTTTGCTCTCTTCCTCTGGAATAGGATCTGTTTGACATCCTTTTGATACCTTCGTACCAGTATCAATAGTCACTGTTTAGATTACCGAGAGTCTTTTATATATTGGATTACCTGAGGCAGCTTCAGATATTTCAGCTAATGTCTATTTGTTTACAGTTGAAACTGCATCTCTGTAGGACATTCTATTCATAGATCTAATTTTCTCCACAGCTTTGGCTTTAACAATATTTGGACAGCCTCCATAGTTGGCTGTATGATTGCCCTTACAGTTCACACACTTCACGTCTGTATTTCCAGAAGCATTCAATTTTCCTGAACATTCTCTGGTAATGTGAGAACCTGCACATGCAACACATTTTGCAGCAAATCTACATTCTGAAGCATTATGGCCAAAGCCTTGAAATTTATAACATTGCCATGGTTTTGCAATGGATGGCATTACCTTAAAGATTTCATGACAAAATCTGTCTTCTGTGGGAAGATCGTATTTAAATATTAGTTTAAGGTTCATGGTTGGAACTTTATCCCTGCCTTTGTAGATTCTTTCTACATCTATGAGAGTATCGTAACTGGACTGGAGTTCCTCTCTCATTTCATTTACAGGTGTATCTATACGGTAGACGGTAAATTGCTCGAAAACAATTGCTCAAAAGACAATTGCTCGAAAACAATTGCTCGAAAAACAATTGCTCGAATGAACAATTGCTCTAAAGAACAATTTCTCGAAAGACAATTGCTCGAAAAACAATTGCTCGAACGAACAATTGCTCGAACGAACAATTGCTCGAATGAACAATTGCTCGAATTATCAAAGCGTTTTTAGCATAAGAACTGGAAATCCGAGCTCTAGTGATAAGAACCTAATTGGAGAGTGTTTATTACACAAGCAACTTATAGGTACCAACTGACTCGGCGAGTGCAGCGTTTGGTATATAAACGTATAATAAATACAGGGTGTTACTACAGATCCATACATTAGTTGCAGTAGTCGCTAAATTAAAAAAAAAAGATTAATCTCTGTATTAAGCAGAGTGGTGGTCATTTCGAGCACTTGTTATTAACTGAAAAAGACAACTTAAGATAATAGTCTTTCATGTGATTTTTGTTTTACCTTTCTACATCAATCACTTATAAGTTATAAGCCTTTACTTTCTACCAGTTTTTTGTTGGTCACCATGTAGGAAATATGATCACTATTTCTTACCCAGGACACTATATTTACTATACCGAATGTCATGTCGGTTTCGATGTATTGGGGCAGCACAGGCACAACGTTGGACCACCTCAAGGATGTCCACCGGCCCAGAGCAGTATAACTACGTATAATCGACTTGTTTCTGGTATTAGTCCAGTGGAAATGCGATGTTTTGTCAATTCTTTGGCATAGTTCTGGCAAATGACTTACAAACCTCTTATTAATGCCGGAAATACTTAATGTTGCAGGTCTACAGCCAGTGCTATTTACATTATAGAGGTGTATTAGATTGCACTATACAGAACACATGAAGACAAAAGTTACGTCTGACAGTGTAGTACCCGTCCTACAAATACATCTTAGGCATATGACATACTATGTCGTCTGCCTTAGCGGTTTGCAGGCGCTTCATACGGCAGCGAGAAAAAGAAGGATTTTCAACCTGACAAACTATTAGTAGCAAACCGATCTTTAGTGCGGTTTTCTCTCAGTGTTGTTCAACAAAATATTAGTGTTTTCCAGCCGCCGTGCGCGTCATGGCATGTCAGTAGCCACAGCTTATCATCTGTTTAATACTGAATACCGTGTAATACCGTCCGAGCAAGTTCGTGGTTTTGATTTTTCCCCCCATATGACCATGCACAGCAGAATAAAAATCAAACAGCGGCAACTGCGACCGTGCGCAACGTCGGTTTCTCTAGAGTCTAAGTCACTCTAGTGTGTCTCGTCCCATAGAATTACACGTGCTGGAGCGTCTTTCTTCGCCGCAGCCGGCAACGGTTTGCTGCGTCTAGTATGTCATCAACCTTCCAGAAAAAATAATTTTTTATAATAAATATATAAATTAATTAGCGGCCAAGTTCAATTTTATGATCGAAATATATCAAGTGTTAAAATAATAATTAAAAAACAATTTAAAATATCTACTTAATTGAGGATATTAATTTGACGATTTGGTGTTATTATTGTTGAGAGAGATCGTTTGCACTTTCCTTCTCTGATTTTCCGCCGACACTGTCTATTATATGGTTAATCACTGGATTGGTAATGGTTAACCAATGTTTTCCTCCATTTGGCCAGTGCTGTTTGGCAACCGTTAGCCAAATATCGTGTTTATTTCAGTGTCACTTACCTGACATTAGCCCAGTGTATAGTTGCACTGGCGTGCCAATGGCCGATCGTGCTTTTACTTTGCCACGTTTTACCAACGTTGGCCTGTTGGTGCAATGTTGCCAAGAAGTATTTTAATGATAAATATGTTATATGAGCACTGTTCATTTATCTATTCTTAATAATTATTGTGCCAGTCTTCTTTACAGTCTTACAGTCTTCTTTCTTTATAATATTAATATCATATTTTCCTATTTTTTATTTATTGTATATTGATAATTATCTATGCATAATTGTATTTCTTTTTATTGCTGCCCGAATATTCTCTTCACCATAAGGGTATTATAAAGGGGCTTGATGCATTGATGTGATTTTCTTTCAATAAATCTTTATCTTTAATAATTCCTATGGAAGAAAACTTGTGTTTGTTATTGGAATTCTACCAACAACAGTACATAGATCACTAATGTTTAGTACCCCATCGTTATTTACGCCATAGAATCTACAGAGTCTTCACCAACAACAGTACTGTACATAGATCACTAATGTTTAGCACCCCATTGTTATTTACGCCACAGAATCTACAGAGTCTTCACCAACAACAGTACTGTACATAGATCACTAATGTTTAGTACCCCATTGTTATTTACGCCATAGAATCTACAGAGTCTTCACCAACAACAGTACTGTACATAGATCACTAATGTTTAGTACCCCATTGTTATTTACGCATTAAAATCTACAGAGTCTTCACCATCAACAGTACTGTACATAGATCACTAATGTTTAGTACCCCATTGTTATTTACGCCTTAGAATCTACAGAGTCTTCACCAACAACAGTACTGTACATAGATCACTAATGTTTAGTACCCCATTGTTATTTACGCCATAGAATCTACAGAGTCTTCACCAACAACAGTACTGTACATAGATCACTAATGTTTGTCTAACACATTGAGTACTAACTGTACCATATATGGTACCCTGCAAACATCCCAACAGTTTTTACCATTATTGGTACTCATTATGAATATTATATATATATGACAAGGTTATTATTTTGTTATTGTTGCAATATTTTGAATAAATAAATTGATATTATTAGGGTAATTTCAAATTAAGCACCATTCAAGCGGATATTATAATTTATTAAGAACAACCCTTTAACAAATTAGTTTATAAATCAAACATATAAAATAAGCCACACACAAGGAATACATGTCAAATAAAAAATAGCACTCAGTGTACTAACGTTAAATAGAGACAAAATAAGAAAATAATCACCTAGATATCCCTCAGTGTCGCTTGTGTCACCCCTGATCTATAGTCTCCTAACCTCACCAACAACAGTACATAGATCACTTATGTTATTGCTAACGTTAAATAGAGACAAAATAAGAAAATAATCACCTAGATATCCCTCAGTGCCGCTTGTGTCACCTCTGATCTATAGTCTCCTAACCTCACCAACAACAGTACATAGATCACTTATGTTATTGCTAACGTTAAATAGAGACAAAATAAGAAAATAATCACATAGATATCCCTCGGTGTCGCTTGTGTCACCCCTGATCTATAGTCTCCTAACCTCACCAACAACAGTACATAGATCACTTATGTTATTGCTAACGTTAAATAGAGACAAAATAAGAAAATAATCACCTAGATATCCCTCAGTGTCGCTTGTGTCACCCCTGATCTATAGTCTCCTAACCTCACCAACAACAGTACATAGATCACTTATGTTATTGCTAACGTTAAATAGAGACAAAATAAGGAAATAATTACCTTTATAATCTAACTAATCATCTTAAAATTATTGAATCAGAATATATGCCCAAAATAGAGATATGAACATTTTATTATATTTAAATGTAATCAATTGAAATCAAAGCAATATTATGTTAAACATGACTAAATGTTAATTAATTAAAACTACTAATGGCTAAAGTTGATTAAATATAAGCAAAATACACCTACAGGATTCCTACATGTTAGAAAATTAGAAACTTCTGAAGATTTTCATGACAATTTCACCCATGGACTTCATAGTTATTCCTGTGGGAAGAAGAAGAACTTTTATTCTAATTATTTCAACAAAATATATTTAGAATCATTAAATTCATGCAGCTAAACACCAAATTGTTAGAATTAAAGTTAAGATGCACGCTAGAGAAATGTTTTCTCTGCTAATTTTATTCACTCACCAAACAGAGTTCCGAGTTGATCAATTTGTTTTCATTCACCACCTGTAAGTAAATAAAAGTGAGATAAGACAGTAAAGTAGCATTTATTAGTTTAACATAAAAACACTATGTTCACTCTGTTATTCTCCATACCTATAACTGTAACCATCAACTTACTCTATTTTTGCCTCATTTGACTAGTTTCAAAATTTCTTCCACCGGCTTGAACGTTAACTGTAAATTTACCCCACTACCAGCATCTTATGTGTTCAATGGTTCTAGGAATTTTCGCCGTTAGAAAATTCGCCGTTAGTAAAATTCGCCCTGAGGAATATTCGCCGAGAAGAAGAAATTATAGATGACATAACTATTCAAATACTTATAAGTATTGATAAAAAATATTGATAATTATAAAGTAAACCAATTGGTTAAATAACTATACGACTGAAAATTTTAGATAATTTTAGATTTTTTTATAAGAATTTATAATTGTAAATATTAATAGTAGGTGATTATGTAATTTTGTTTATCTGATAAAACTATGATTCCTAAAATTTATGTTAATTGTTCATATTTGCAATGTATATTTTAATGAGTAATCGTATAATTTTGTGTCACGAGAGGTCGCTGTATAACATTTTGAGTGATTTGATTGGTTGACTAAATAGTCGAAGCTAATTTCTTAGTTAAAACTAAATGTTCAGTAAAGATGAATAAGATCACTAGTGATAGTCAGCTGTGTTTTGGCTAATCCTAGTCGGTTTGCTTCACTTCCTCTTAAAAGTGTTAAGTGTTCCTGTGTGTTTAATATTGTGAATTGAAGATAAAGCTTTTCTAATTATTGTACTATTCCGAGTTATTGATGGTTTCATACCTACATAATTATTTTTATTTATTTATTCGATATTAAATTGTAAAGTTTCCTCTTGAAAATTGAATTATTGTGCATGGCACAAATATTTCAAGGTTGTACCTACACTGATAAGAATGCTACATTTAAAATATCTCTCTTGTGAGTGTATGTGATCTCTCTAAACCAAAATTACATTCTTTTCTATTTTAGAATCAATAAAATTCTTCGTTGCTGCGATTCTAACTTAATATGAGGAATAAATAGGAATATAATATGTTTAGTCATATATTATTATTTATATTTTTTCCATATAGTTATTAACATACATAGAAATAAATATATTCAGTAATATTATTATTTAAAAATTAATCTAAATATTCCTCACGGCGGATCTTACTAACGGCAAATTTTCCTAACGGCGAATTTTCCAACGGCGAAGATTCCGGCGGCGAAAATTATCACGGCGAAATTTCCCAAGGCGAATTCTCCGGTCACCGTGTTCAATTTCACTGCGACTTGTGCCTATTTAGTGAAGATAACTACTTATCTAATTTTTGTTTGGTAGAAAATAGATAACTATTTTTTTGTATTGTATGGAGATATTTGTAGTATTTTCACCAACTTGAACGGTAACAAGTCAATTCCTATTATTTGTGCACTTGGATGTTCTACTCTCAGTGCATGTAGTGCATGATTTTTCAGTGCATGATTGAGTGCATGATTTTTGTTTTTAAATATTTCACTGGGTTGAACGATAACATCAATTTACCCAAGTATTTCTGCCTGAACTACCTTGCCCTGTCACCAATGTTTTCTCAATGTGTATCCAATGTGTAGCTCGATTAGTGATAAAGGTCTTACCGGCAAACTTGTGCTTATGCAAATAAGCAGAATGATTTGCTTTGGACTGGCTATATGTTTTTCTCTGTGCTCTCTCAGTTTCGCATAGCATTTTTGTGTTACATATGTCTTCATATCATCGGTGTTCTGTATTTGATCGTAATTATTTTTAATTATGCTCAATGATTGACTTGTTTATCAGTGATGATGTTGGCATTGACTACCTCAATTTATTATAGCCCGATTTGTATGAAGATAGCAATCGATCCAGTCAATTACTTGATATAGACTCTTCAAATGAGAAGGCCTCTGTAACATCTCATGAATTTTCTCTCGTACACTTGAATATTTGTTCGTTTCTGCCTAAATAGGAAGATTTCCTTAATTATGTTGGAAGATTGAACTTTAAATGTAATGCATTCTGTTTTACGGAAACGTGTCAGAATGAATGTACGGTCGATATTGTTAGGATAGATGGTTATGAGAAGTTTTATCTTGTTAGACCCGATAAACGAGGAGGAGGAATTTCCATTTTGTCGACTCGTCATTTAAATACAAATGTCTTTTACCAATGTGTAGCGATTATGTTGAAATACTATGTGTAGAGTGTTATTTTGTTGATAAGGGTGTTAACACTACAGGTAGCTAAGGGTGTTAACACTACAGGTAGCTAAGGGTGTTAACACTACAGGTAGCTAAGGGTGTTAACACTACAGGTAGCTAAGGGTGTAAACACTACAGGTAGCTAAGGGTGTAAACACTACAGGTAGCTAAGGGTGTGGTAATGTAAACACAGCAATTGTGTATGCATTACTAGCATCACGAACCTATATGATTGTAAGTAAGCGACAAGTCAGTTACCGATTCGCTCTCGTGAGTTACACACCTTATCTCCTGTTCGTAGTTATTGAGACCTTAACTTGCGAGCGTTCTAGTGGAGATATTACTTGTAATAACATGTGCTTGACCAATGAATATAATCTCTTTAAGTGTTAATTACTTTACCATTATTACCCTTAAATACAGTTAAGCTTGGACCAGAGGCCTGAGGTCGGAACCATAGTGGCAAGGTGGTTCTAGGGCATGGTACCATGAGTATTTAGTAGAAAGAGATATATAAAGAGAAAGGAATCTGAAAATGCTATAGAGTAGGATTCTAATCACTTAAGAGCCCATACACTGAGACGTTATAGGAAAGTAAACTAACTACGTCACATTGGTGGCCGTATGGTGCGTGATTAAGTAATTCGAATTTAATGTGCGGAAATTCAATTACTAAAGTAAAAGATTGAAAACTTTGTAATTTACCAGAAACTAAGTTAACCATCTGATTGGAGAGTATTTGATTACAGCAAGACCGGGTTTTGCGACCCTATATGAAGGTACGATCCAATTAAGGTGTTCAGTTTTTGTGATAAAGTATAAAGATAATTCAACTCAAGGTCAAGCAAACGGCATCTCGAAAATTATCGGAAGGATAAGGAGAGTACAGATGGCCTAATTTGAAATTTGAATGAGCAGAGACAATCAACAAGACTGACCAGTCTGAAAAAAATTCTGGAAATTCTGGAAAATTCTGGAAGAAACTGGAAAACACGGAGGGAGGAAGCGACAGTAATGGGTTAAGCATTGCACGTTGACGAATGGTGATGGAAAACATTCGATTATAAACAACATGTAAAAAAGCCGTAAATCAACCAGAAATTGAGAGTCTAATTTGTTTAAATACTACATCTGAAAAGTATTTATTCAAACTGCTACATTCAGTGAACATTCAGTGAATTTTTAACATTCAGTGAACATTCAGTGAATTTTTAACATTCAGTGAACATTCAACATTCAGTGAAAAGTTAATATTCAGTGAACATTCAGTTAACATACAGACAGTTCACAACGATCAGTGTCAGTGAACACTCAGTTAACAGCATAACAGTTAACATCAGAGCAAAAATCAACCACAAAACCTGATAAGCGGGACCCACTGTACATGGAACCGAAAGTTGAGTATAACATATAACTAAATGTCATCTTATCATTCAGTCTCATTTCTGAAGCGGTCGGAGTAAGATCTATGTGGTAGACCTTAGTCAGTGGTGAATAAATCTGTTCTGTCTTAGTCAAGAATTGTGTTGATGAATAAGCAGAAGGTAATTAATCATTACTGCAGCAGTTATAATTATAGATGTACGAGTGCATGCATTTCTTTTAGCTTTGCTGTGTGTCGTTATTAATTGAAAGGTAGTATAAATATTTTATATTTATTGATTTAACAAATATTGCTCTATATTAAATTATATTTCATTTATTATTTATTATTTGAATGATTATTTTTTAATGTTTGACGGATTATTATTTTTTATTATTATTATTTATTTTTTTTGGATAGCCTATTATTTTTTTTCTTCCTTTTTCATAATTTGTGATTACACGTGCATTACACTTGTTTAAGTACACAATAACACCTCAATAGGATAGGAAACACATGCCAACCTCAGAGGACGAAGCGATTAATGCTGAGGCTGTAGAACTTAGATCTGGGAGACGTACCAAGCCCAGAGTACAGAAAACTAAACAGCCCAAAACACCCCCCAAAACACCCCCCAAAACACCCCCCAAAACACCCCCCCAACCACCCCCCAAAACACCTCCCAAAATGTCGGTTGAATTAACACAAGCTCAACTCCAGGAGATAATTAAAAGTCGAAGTACGACGATCATAAATTCGGATACATTGCCGATATTCAGGGGAAGAAGAAGGCTAGAGGATCCAGCTTTCGAGGAGAAGAACACGTTTCGTCAGCATCTCAGCCTATTAAATAATCATATATCCAGCTTAGGGGATAAAGATGATGCAGAAAAGAAGAAAATCCTATTCAGGAGCGCTGATTGCAAGCTAGGAGATTTTCAAATTACTGTTAATAACGTTGTTAATGGTAAAACATTTAAAGATAGCACATACCAGGAGATATGCACGGTACTAGAAGACATATATGTGCAGAAAGACAGCAAGGATATCTACAGTGTATGTCATGAATTATACACTAATAAATTGAAGGATGAAACTACAGCTGCCAGTGACATCTTAAGTACATTAGAAAAAATAGGAGAGGTCACGGACTTTATTTTAAATGACGACACAATGAACGCCCAATTTCCAATAAGGACAGCAACTGAAAGTGATGATTCATTCACACGTAAATTAAAAAATCACGCAAAAGATCTTATGAATACATCAATGTATTTAACGATATTGGGTCCACAGATCAACCCCAGTATCATCAAAGGAGTCGTAGAAGGTCCTTTTAAGACAACAGCTAATTTACTGTCTGCTACAACGAAGAAAATAAGATCTTTGCCACATGATAAAAAAATTCTAATACCAAAGAAGAATTTCAATGACACAGAAACCTTTTTGATAGAAAAACCCGAGGGTGAGAATCAAAGCAATTTTCACGAGGATATGCTAGATGATACAGAAGCATATTACACTTATGATACAAGAAACAGAGGTAGGTATGCACGTAGAAGCAGATTCAAATACAATCACACAGGCAGAGCATATGTACACAACATTAATAACCCCCAACCTACCCTTACCCCTCAAAGCAGTAGTGGTACAATTAAGTGTTACCGCTGCAACAAAATAGGACATATAGGTAGAGAATGTCGCGCTCAACAACAACAGAGCAAGGATTTTCGCAAAAACATGTAAATACAAACACAAGTAAAAAACAAGATAGGTCTCACGGGAAAACGGTCGGTAGCTCCGTGTACAAAAATGAATTGAACATGAATAAATTGGATCCAGTGCACGTTAAATTCAATAGTGAAGGTAACTCGTCACTCAACACAAGTTGTGAATGTAAAAACAAGTTCGATTTATTAAAAGAAGAAGAGTTAAGCGTTAAGGATAAAAAAACGAGCGAAACATATATAACAGTCCAATTAGTAAAAAATAAAGATGAATTAAGCGGATTGATGGACTGTCATTATACGATAAAAGGGACTTCTAAGCCAACGATAATTTTACATAGTAAAGAATTTGATTGGGAAGCTTTAATAGATTCAGGAAGCGAGCGAACAATTATAAACAGTCGTAATTTTAATTACAAGGCGAGTCACGAGGACATAATAAAATCAAATGTAACTATTAAAGGCATAAACGGACGTTCCGAAGTAAAAGGTGAAGTAAAATTTGAACTAATGTCGAAATCACGTAAGCAAACAGTAAACGCTTTACTGATCAACAACAATAGCTTACCATACGATGTAATATTAGGAAGGGACGTGTTAACGAACGCGCAAAGTGATTTTGATAAGAAAATATTGAAATTAGGTGAAGAAAAAATTCCGTTTATGGAAAAACGTAGAATAACTACTAAAGAACTATTAAGCACAGATTGTCTAATATCTGAATTGGTCCTTACTTCAAATAGGTCAAAACGAAGGACGTTGATAAGACAAATAAACGAACGAACAAACAACCGCAGTAGTATTGCGAAAGTAAGAGTTAAACCTCAACAAAAAGGGCAAACGAAGGTTATGAAATCCGAGGTAAACACGAAGTCAAGGAATAAAGTCAAAAAACGCGAGAAGAACGGAAATGTTCATATAAATAGCCCAGTCGTTGAGGCAAACAGCGTACAAATATTGTATGGATTTGTCAAAAACAACGAAGCAGGAAGTCATATTATAGCTAAAAGAAGTTTCAATAGTGGTTTAGTGATAGCCGAAACACTAATAAAAATCGAAGACACGAAAAAAGAGGGAGATCAAGTGTCAATATGCCCAGTTTTCGTAATGAATCCGACGGATAGTGATATCATATTACGGGACAATATGATAGTAGGTAACCTCCAGACGTACGAAGAGCAAGTCGAAGTAAATATAGCGACTATATCGGAGTGTTTAAATAATAGGACTCATAAATCTAGGTTAGGAAACGTGTTGAGTGACGAAAAACCAAAGCCATTTGAACGAAACGTTACCCCTGAACTAATTTATGAAAAGTCAAAGGTACATGCAGTTGGAATTAATGGAGAGCCATTAGCTGCAACGCATGGCAACCGAGATATGAAGTGTAAAATATCACGTGACGGAAGCGCTGATAGAAGCCGTGACAGCACATTAAGTGCTGATGAAGAAAACAATTCTCAGACAGTGCCATCAGCACCGAGAAGGTTAGTTAATGCTGACATATCATGTGGAATGACAGAGTATGAAGACAAAATGACGCAGTTACTAAATGACTTTAGAGACGTAATCACGATCAAGGACGAAGAAATCGGGACTATACTAGTATATGTAAACACACAATAGTAATGAAAGATCCTAATATAGTGATAAACAAGATGCCGTACCGCATACCACATAAATTTCAAGAACAACTTGAAGAAGTTAACAAAAAAATGTTAAAGGAGGGAACAATAGAACCTTCAATGTCCGAGTACAACTTTCCGGTTATCGTTGTTCATAAAAAGAATGGGGAAATACGACCCGTAATAGATTTCAGATCATTAAATAAGTGTGTCCATATACAAGGATTTCCTTTACCTAGGGTTGATGACATGCTTGGATCTTTAGGTGGATCAAAGATATTTTCTAGTTTAGATCTGAGGAGTGCATTTCACCAGGTGGAACTCTCCGAGGAGTCTAAAAAACTTACAGCATTTGCGGTAAATGGTAAAAAGTTTCAGTTTAAAAAGTTACCATTTGGTTATGTCAATAGTCCAAAGGTATTTCAAGCAATAATGACAAAAGCATTAAGTAATGTATTAGGGAAACTATGTTTCGTATTTATTGATGACATACTAATTTTTAGTCGATCATATGAACAACATTTAAATGACATTGGCCAAGTGCTAATGAATTTACGTGACGCTCATTTGAGATTAAAATTAGAGAAGTGTGAATTCTTTAAACACGAAATTAATTTTCTTGGACATCGAGTCACTACTGAGGGCATCCGATGTATCCAAAACGAAAAACTTAGAGAAGCATCTAGACCAACAGATGTAAAACAACTTCAGCGATTTTTAGGGCTTGCGAATTATTTTCGTAAGTTCGTACCTAAATTTAGTCAGAAAGCCGACCCATTATATAGACTATTAAGGAAGGACACTAAATTTGACTGGACTGACGAATGTGAGGCCAGCTTCACTAGTCTCAAAAATATATTGACATCAGATACGGTTTTAGCTCATCCAAATTATTCCAGACCATTTTATTTATTTACTGACAGCTCAAATACCGGAGTTGGCGCAGCATTGCTACAACCAGATTCGACCAAAAGCAAAACATTAAGACCCATAGAATATTTCAGTAAATCATTAAATTCTACTCAAAAAAGGTACTCCACGACGAAACAAGAATTTCTTGCAATACATCTAGCTTTGAAGGAATTTCAGTACCTATGTCTAGGGTATCCTATTACCATTTTAACTGATCACAAACCCTTATGTGCATTTTTTGGTAATAAACTGCCTTTAGACACGGCACTAGCCAGGTGGGCAATAGAGGCTAGCACATATGATTGTACCATCAAATATTTTGAAGGTAAGAGAAATGTGGTAGCCGATACCCTTAGTAGATTAACTCCTTTAACGGAAGAAACAATAGATGATTGTGAACTTTTAACACCATCTAATGAAAGTTGTAATTCAATTGAAAATTATATAGCAACCACAAGATCGAGGGCTAAGCTAAACGTACCACAAATTATTAACAACAATGACAATGACTCAGAAACAGACTCAGAAAACGAACAAGAATCAGATGCATCTAAATTGTATAAAATCAACAAAGAAAAACCATTTCTGAACTACATACCTAAACACGAAGACATAACATGGACTTTAAACAGACTAAAGACTGCACAGTCAAACGACTTTGCTTGTAAGGAAATAATGGATATATTGCAGAAAAAACAATTAGGAACATCTAGGAACATAGCTGAATTTTTTATATTAGACGGAATATTATATCGACATCGGAGAATAGATACTCGGGCAGCCAGTATTGTTAATTATGTTATACCAAATGAAATGATCAATTTAGTAATTAATTCAATACACTTTAACACCCATTGTGGTTTAGCTCATACGCTATTTAAATTTAGACTAAAATATTATCATTTTCAAGAAAGATCGGTCATAGAATCTTTTATTAAAAGATGTGACGTTTGCAAAATCCTTAAAGGAAGTCTAGATACACCAATTAAATTAATGTCTGCCCCAGTAGCTAATACACCATTTGAAACAGTTTCATTTGACTTTATAGGACCTTTTATAACAACTGACACGAACAACAAATATATTTTATCAATAACATGTATGTTGACAAGATATAACGAATTACACGCAGTAGCTGACAAATCAACTAACACAGTAATTGATTGTCTAAGTAAAACATTTAGTCGTTGTGGATATCCCAAAACGTTAATGTCGGATTGTGCAAAAGAATTCAAGTCTAACGCAATTAGAATTTTCAGTGAAATACATCAGATATACAAATGTGAGGTATTACCATACTCAGCATATTCCAATGGAATTTGTGAACGTAATAACCAGAAAATTAACAAATTATTAAGATTCTATGTAGCCACAGTAGATCACAATAATTGGGACATGTTTCTCGATATTGTCCAAAACACAATTAACAATCAGGTCAATTTGACCTTGAAAGATACGCCCTCATACGCTCTTTTCGGGAGGGACACATCTCCAAATATTCAAGCAGAAAATTTGGATAACATTTACAATTTAGATACATCAGAATCAATAGTCAAAATCAAGGCCAGACAAGCTCTGTTTATTCAAGATCAGATAAGAGCTAACATAATTAATCAATCAAACAAACGCATAATTTACCACAATAAGACACGAAAAGACAAAATTATACAGATAGGTGATCGAGTATTAATTAGAAATCATCAAAAAACACATAAATTACAATTAAATTGGATAGGACCAGGTACAGTATTACAAGTGAAAAAAAACAAAGCTATAATTCAATTAGGACATCAGACGATAACGAGCAATATAAATTATCTAACTAAGTTGGACAAATTCACAACAAATTAATTAAATAATTTCATTAACATCATTAAACAGGAAATCAAATTATGAGAAATTTGAATATAAACAAACATCATATAGCCCACAAAAGGAACACATAAAACGAGGTAACATGATAACATGTTACATTTACACGAACACGTGGCAAATAACACAGTTACATGCAAAGAGTCAGAGAAATGTTTACATTTTTTTTGCTTACGCAAGTCAAACAAACAGATCATACAATTCATTGTTCAAACTACAATATTTCCTTTGCTCAGTAAGAGAATTATTGTATGTATTTAATTGTATGAATTTTAATTGTAATAATTGTATGTATTTAGTTTAAGTTGATGGGATGAATTATGAATTTTATTAGCATAAAATATCATATAATAATTTTAAGAGGATTAATTTTTTTTTGTTGTGTGCATGTTAATTTTAAATTTTTTGTTCAAATGCTGGGTAACGAATAAGATGAATTATATTCTGTAAAATTGTTAGAATGAAAATTTGAAAAAAAAAAATATATATATATATTCAAATTTAGGATGAAATACTGAAATATTTTAAAAGCAAAAATGATCAATTCAAAATGAGACTGAAATATGATAAAATACCTAAAATGAACAGGGGCCATGGTCTAACGGTATCGCTTTGATTTCAGTGACGTGAGGCAGAGAGGACCCAGCTACCCACACAGCCAACAGCTCCTCAGCCATAAACAGCCAGTGACTGACTCTCAGCCACTCACAGCCGGTTGACACACAGAACCGTAATTCAAGGTCGTGAGAAGTAATCAGCTGGAGAGATGGGACAGACTCAGAGCAACTTTGACCTGAACTCAGTAGTGGAGCTGATCCAGAAATCATCTTCAATGAATAAGGCCCATTTGGAGCAAACCATTAAAAACATGGGGTCTACAAAGTACGACCTAATACCAGACTTGTTCAGCGACATTTTAGTGTTAATTCTAACACTACTGGTTGTGATGATACTGGTATGTGGATATCATCAGTCAAAAAAGATAAAGTCAGAAGAAGATATGAAAATGTACGAAATTAGGAATTTGAGGTCTAAGATGGCGACTGAAGCTTTCAATCAGATAAAGCGAAGCACCCCTTTAGATCAGGGGAATTAGGTGGAACAGTAAATGTATTCAATGACAATGCAGTTAATATACAGGCGACAACAATTATAGTAATGCCTCAGGCAAAACGAAAGCCAAAAAGCGAAATTACCAAAACTAAACCTAACAGCATTTAAGATTTTTTTTTCTCAAACTCAATTTGATCATTATTTTAAATTTTTTTTAATTTTAAGTATGGGTAATTTTAAGTGAAAATTAATAATAATCGTTTTTTCAATTGAATTTAATTTTAAGTTTAATTTTTTTTTCGGTGTTAATTTTAAGTTTTAAATTTAAAGATCACAACTGTCTCAAAAAATTTGATAAAGATGATCAAAATTCATATAAATTCAATTACGAATATAAATTCATTAAAAGATCATAAAATACGATATCATAACATATGATAAATTAAAATGAAAAATTACTTTTATCAATAAAGAAGGAAGTTTATTAAAATAAAACATAACTAAGTTAATTAAATATATTTTTATAAATGAAATTTTTTTTTTGATTATAAATTTTTTTTATTGTAAATGCAGTAACAATTTGTGTAATGTATTGGAGTGATCAAAGGTCTCTGTTAATATTTAGACTAAAAATCTACATATTAGGAGGGAGGGGTGTGATCTCAAATAGATTAGGCAAGTTATTACGTTTATAAAATGAAAAAGTTGTTACAATTTGAACTGAGACATATTAGGTAGGAGTAACTTAGATTATTTTGAGAATAAATAAAAATATTGTTAAAGCAAAATTAAGAATGTATAGGTAAGATTAAAAAGTTAAGAACATTTGGTGAATGCACATTAGTCTTACATATTTCTAGAACGAATTAAAACTCAAATTTTTCAATTTTCTAATAATATGTTTATTACCGGTTCGAGAAATTTCAAGAGATCCAAAACACATGTTTCCACTAACAGCGTGAGCGTCTGAACATTGTTCAATATAGAGTAACAATGGGTAGACAAACCAGCTGGCAGTTTTGGAAAAATGTGAATTGTAACTTTGAAATTTTCGGAAGGGGGGAGCGATGTGGTAATGTAAACACAGCAATTGTGTATGCATTACTAGCATCACGAACCTATATGATTGTAAGTAAGCGACAAGTCAGTTACCGATTCGCTCTCGTGAGTTACACACCTTATCTCCTGTTCGTAGTTATTGAGACCTTAACTTGCGAGCGTTCTAGTGGAGATATTACTTGTAATAACATGTGCTTGACCAATGAATATAATCTCTTTAAGTGTTAATTACTTTACCATTATTACCCTTAAATACAGTTAAGCTTGGACCAGAGGCCTGAGGTCGGAACCATAGTGGCAAGGTGGTTCTAGGGCATGGTACCATGAGTATTTAGTAGAAAGAGATATATAAAGAGAAAGGAATCTGAAAATGCTATAGAGTAGGATTCTAATCACTTAAGAGCCCATACACTGAGACGTTATAGGAAAGTAAACTAACTACGTCACAAGGGTGTTAACACTACAGGTAGCTAAGGGTGTTAACACTACAGGTAGCTAAGGGTGTTAACACTACAGGTAGCTAAGGGTGTTAACACTACAGGTAGCTAAGGGTGTTTACACTACAGGTAGCTAAGGGTGTTAACACTACAGGTAGCTAAGGGTGTTAACACTACAGGTAGCTAAGGGTGTTAACACTACAGGTAGCTAAGGGTGTTAACACTACAGGTAGCTAAGGGTGTTAACACTACAGGTAGCTAAGGGTGTTAACACTACAGGTAGCTAAGGGTGTTAACATTACAGGTAGCTAAGGGTGTTAACACT
>CANNZV010000563.1:0-257998 GCA_947561585.1 Caprella mutica | reverse complement strand
AATGGGGAGATTCGCAGGATTTTAGAGGTCTTAGGACGGGGTATGTTGGTGAGCTGTGAGTTGGGTGAGGTGTGTGGTATGGGTGGTGAGGGATACGGCCTTCCTGAAGGAGCGTGATGCGAGGTGAATGAAACGGGCTGCTGGTAATAAAGAAGTCAACAACGGCGAATTCATTTCAGTTCCAGAAGGATGGAGAAAAGTCTGTTCCTGTTGAGGATAAGTGTGGAGGAATGCTCCACAAAAAAGGAAACATTGGTGGTTGTAACAGTGGGCTTTGCGAAGATATTTGATAGTGTCGATAGAGTGGCTCTGATGTACTACAATTGTGATCCAAAGATGATTGGTGTGGTGGAGAAAGGGGAAACAGTTGAGAGACACTGAAGTTAGAAGTGGGATCAGGTAAGGATGTGCAGGATCTCCACAACTATTTGTAATGATTGTGGGGATGATCAAATAGAGGCTTCTGAGGACTGGTATGGGATGCAAAAGAGAAGGGGTTAGAGAGCCAGTTATTTTTTATGCAGATAACGGCCTGCTGCAAGGAAGGAGTGTGGAGGAGGTAGGGATGATGAAGCTGGTGGCGAGATCAGAGAGCTGTGGACTGTGAATCAATAGGGAGAAGTGCATACGTATGGTTTTCAATGAGGGAGAGAAATGGGAAGCTTAAGTGGGAGGTATTTGGTAATTGGCATATTTTTAAAGATGCCGGATACCGCTACAAAGGTATTACAAGTCACTGTAACTTACCAATTTATACTGGCTTGATGTTGCGCGAAGAAGTGTGTTGAAAGAAATGAGATTCGAACTCTAGAAGTAGTCTTTATATAGTTACCAAAAAAACGATCACTCATGGGAAAAAAATGAAATGGTACAATAATTCACCAGTTTTGTTAAATAGTTGAGAATTAATGCGGTATAAAAGTTGATTGTTTTGCTGATAAGCTTTAATGGGTTTCTACTTATTTTGAAAACAAGTTTGATCGATGTTTGTGAAATATTGAGAATTTACTAAGGCATTTATGATTATTAATGTGCTATCAGCTTACTAATTCTCTGAGTTCACTTCGAATGTTTGTGAATAAGAAACAAAAATATAAACATGCTTCCTAACCATTACACTCTATTGATCAAGTTATTTAATATTACATACTACAGATAGAGACATGTAAGAAAATCGTAAAATAGATATTGTAAAAGACATAGAAAATATAAATCTAAAGCGGGCCATTCACGGTCAGTCAGGCCTTAATGAATTCCTTCAGGCGTAGAACGAGGACGTCCACTAACGATCAGTCTTTGCATTAGTGCAGGTACCTGCAGGATAGACTAAAGTGGTGATGAAGATAAGGTATGGACATAAGCCCCCGGGCACGAACCCCTCGTTTTTATTTTTATATATATTAAGATTGCTTTGAATCTCTCAAGATAGATGGTGAGCATACTTCGTGATTATTTCACGAACAAGAATAGGTGGCTTATGTCCTATACCTGTTCAGGCCATTGAAATAGTTTCCTCTATTTGTGATAATTAGTTAAGAACTTAGGGTTGATGGGATTTGGGCTTGTTACGGCGCATTCTTCTCTAGAGAAACCGAGAACTAATGAATCACAGTCTTGCAGTGCTAAATCAGATTCAACACCACTTGGCTATACTGATCACTGACCTAATCGCTCACCATTCACGGTCAGTTTTCCCCTCGGAGCATTTAAGCCCCGCCTCAAAAATCAAGCATCACCTGATCTAATCCGGCAAACTGCCAGTCGGACTAACAGGACTCAAATACTCCCATTCACGATCAGTTTTACCAAGCATAAAGGAATTCATTGAGGCGAAACTGATCGTGAATGGACCGCTTAACAATGAAAATCTAAATATATTATAAATTGGAAATACGCAAATTGAATTGGCAGTCCTTATTAATTAAGCTAGTGATTAAAATGTTTTTAATTTATTTACTTTGAGAATAATTATTTATTCTAGAGATTACAGATCACTATACTAGTGTGGAGCAAGAGTAAAAAGGCTTGGACACAAAGAATATAAAATGGAATATGAAGGAAAGTGATGGCTGCCTCCTCATGGACACCCATAGTGACTTTTCAAGGAGAAGTGAGTTGTTCCTCGGTGCACGCCAGAGACATGAAGGAGAAGTTAAAGTTTCCAAACATACGATGAGGTCAGAGAGTGTAGTGTTGAGAATGGTGATTTAGGGAATGAGGTGAGATGGGATCCGTGGATGAGGATGGTGGATGACTACTTGCGGGAGGTGGGTCTGGAATGGAAGCAGCTGGATTGGATGAGGGATTTGTGAACGAGTGGGAGCAGGAGAGATGGAGATTGAGGAAAAGTCAACCTTGAGGTACTGCAGAGAGAAGGGCAGGATTGGAGGAGAATATTATGACAAAAGTTGGAGGTCGACGTTGCTGCTTAGAATGAGGAGCAATATATTGTGAATGGGTTGGAGGATGAGGAAATGGAGGGAAGAGCTGTCGAGTAGATTCTGGAGAATTTTGTACTGTACTGTCCGAATCTGAAGGCAGTGAGGGAGCGTCATGGGATACACACAATGGAGGAGGTGATGTGTTTTGGAGAGCGAGACACTTGGAGGGTGTGTGCTTTTCAGGAGGAGGCTTGGAGTGTTAGGTTGGGAGGGGGGTGAGGATTGTGGAACGGGTGGCAGGGTGACTCCACTGCAGAAGGCGATCGGTGGAAAGTGAGGATGAAACCGATAGCTTTGGAAAGCTTATACCAGTCAAGTTCCAGCTCAAGTAAATATGTGATATTACAAACCAGTCTGAACTTTAATATTTAATTCCTAATATATAATTTATGGTACAATCAATCTCTGTTTAACATAAGGTAGAAGAGATGAAAAGTATAATTACCTTCGCAGAATTGAGGAAGATTATATTTTACCCGGCATTTATTTATTTATCATTTTGTTATTCGCATAACTCAAAAGTATTCAATCAAATTATCTAAAATTTGGTGGGACGATTGGTCAATGTCCAGGAACCTGGCGCTGGTAGAATTTTGGAAGCGATATTGTCAAAGGTAAAGTAATTAACTTTACTAGGGGAATATTAAAAGGAATGACGAAGAAACTACTTTAATTACTAGAAATAACCACACTCTCTTACATTTTGTTGTTGAAGATTCTCAAATTAATTCTACAATATAGTATAATGAATTATTTGAAATATTATTCACCTCGAGGTCTTTATTATACAGGGTGACCCACAAAAATGTGGACCCAACTTAGAATTGATAAAATATCGAATTTATAAGTAGTTAAAAAATGAATTGAAGTGAATTTAGAAATTAGATTTTTTTTCATGTATCCATTCTACCACCGTCATTGCTTAAGATTTTACGTGTACGATATTTATAGTAAATGCAGGCCTCGCTTTAAGTACTACTCACTTTAGTAAAAGTGGTACTTATTTCGAGTCATGTTTCGAAATATGAACCGTTCGTAGACATAAAAAAACGGAGAAAATTTTTTTTGTGCTTATTTCACGGTAACTAAAAAAATCAAAATTATAATCCAGATGAGGTTATTAGAAGCAATTGGTTCAGAAATTCAACATGTCCCATTTAAGGGTAAGTTCGGTGTTACTGCACGGTTCCATATTTTCGAACACGTGAAAATCTTTGTATAATAATCATTATTTATCTTTTATTTCAATTGGTATCCATGATACCAATTAGAATAGAAGTTAAATAATAATTATAATATTTTTTTTTCTGACGTGTCCGAAATTGTAAAACCAATCAATAACTTGGAACTTAGTACCCTACTATCAAAACTATTTCATAGAGCATAAAATTACTGTTTGTTCAATGTGGCACAATAATTATAGAAATCTATAAGTATCTATTAATTACTCACCTATACTGAGTGAGAGTTAAGCTATGGATGGATTTTAAAACATTTAATAAATGCACGACTTTAAACTTTTTCATCACAGTCACAAACAATGAAAGACTGTATATTATTATTAATAATATGCTTATATACGTTTTACTCTAATAATAAATTTTCTTTCTATAACTCATAGAAAATGAGGTCTAAATCAAGGAGTGACGATTATAAATTTCTTATTACTTTTATTCGCTTTAGTAACCGTTTGGTAACTAAACTGAGTCGTGATTTGGTAACTAAAGCGTGGGATGCCTGTAATTCAAAGTTGGATACACTTTTTTGTGGATAACCCTGTATATAAATATAGTGACACGGGTCAGATGAGAGAGTAGCTATTTACATCACAGGGTTTTCTGGTTCAGGTGTACAGATTTTCATTGTTCCATCGTCCGAACTTCCAAATGACATTACCTCCTCAATCGTTATCATCCCACACCTCTGCTTCATTCCCTCCAACTCAGGGCACTCAGGGATGAAGAGCTCCGAGTTCTCCTTCTCCATTCCACAGAGGAGAGATCCTGATGAGTCAGAGATAGCTAGGTTAGATAGAGGGGGGAATAGCTATGTATGTCACAGGTGTTCGGTGTTTCATTGTTCCATTGAAAAACCATCTAAAAAAAGACAAGGGTGAAACCTTTAGTTGTGAGGGGGGGGGGGGGTAACTATCCAATGTTATCATAGAGGAAGAGGGGGGGGAGGACCAAAATAATTCAGAATGGTGGTGTTCATGAGCTACTTACAGACACAGGTGTTAAGTGTAAAAATGAGGGCTAGAGAAATATTCTTACTAGATTTTAGCCAAATTAAAATAGAAACTTAGGAATTCATTAAAATAAGCTAATTTTGAATATATAACTGACACACTCTGAAACATGGAAATAACTCTATATACACTAATTAGTAATTATTGATAGTGCGTAATGGAGTTTTGACCATAAAATACAGGTATTCACAATAAAATACAGGTATTCACCTTAAAATACAGGTATTCACCATAAAATACAGGTATTCACCTTAAAATACAGGTATTCACCATAAAATACAGGTATTCACCATAAAATACAGGTATTCACCTTAAAATACAGGTATTCACCATAAAATACAGGTATTCACCTTAAAATACAGGTATTCACCATAAAATACAGGTATTCACCACTTGTGAATACTCAATAATTGAAATAAACGTATTCATTTATTTTGCATTTTATCCATTAAAGCTCCCAGAAGCTCTATCCTGAAGCTGTCTGTGGTGAATGGAAGAGAAGGGGGCCCAGAACTCTTACAATTTGGATTATAGATTTTTATTTCAATTTTTATCATATTTTGAACACTACTTGCAGTAATGTTATTATTCTCTTCAACTACGAGGTCTTATATTTTTGTCTTAGGTAGACTTGTAGGTTTCATTTACTATCACCTCTTCATTTTCCTCTTCCATCCGTGAGTTCAGTCACCGATACTGGTGTCCCTTTTTGACAAATTCCTTGATAAGTGACTTCATTCACGGAGTAGCTTTTCTGCATCCATGAGCTTGTCACCGACAGTGGTAGGTGCCTTTGTTCGCGGAGCCACTTTTCATTTTGAGAGCTTCTTCCAGTCCCTTGTAATTAATTTCCTTTTGATGCCATCGATATGGCAAACGCAGATATTAAACCCCTTCTACAATTATCCTTTAAATTTATTTAATAAAACTAGTAATCTTTTGATTAAGTATGTTTTAGATTTCTCTCATTTAAATTTCAGATTCTGAAGAATCCTTTTAACACGATATAGATATGTTTTACTCTCATGTGTGTATTTTACTCTCATGTGTGTGTACCTTTACTCTTTACTCTCATGTGTGTGTAACTATGTATACCTTCAAAAATGACACATGTTCAGGTTTGCCTAAGTACCTACATAGCTCCCCATCTGCCATTCAGAGCAGTGAAGCTGTTGGTGAAGCTAGGGCAGCCCCTCCACTTCTGATAACATCATATCTCTACTTTGTTATACTTAACCACTGCGCGGGCCATAAGTTTCCATAAATGAGAAAGATTTGATATTGGACAAACCGTTTTACTTATATAATGAGTTGTACATTATTACTAGTGTTGCGACAATATGCGTATAAAATCATAGATCCTGAAAATAGTATAAACGGATTGAATTAGAGACTATTTAATCGTTCTAAACCAGCGTTATATAGTTATATAGTATTCGATACCATTTCATTTCGTTTCGTCCATGATATTCTTATGATCTATGATTTTATACGCATATTGTCACAACCCTAATGATTACCATTGACACGCTAGTTTATTCTAAACAATGGTAATCATTACATTGTAAAAATAAAAATGTTTGTCTTATTTCATTTTTTATTATACACATGTATGGAAACTTATGTCCCACCATGTAGCTATATTCTATTTACCAGTGGCAGTGACTTAACTTGGGTCTCTGTATTCTTTTTTCCATATGTGATTAGTATTATTTAACACGAGTGGTAAACTTCAAAAATAATTTCCATTTCTTTTGTTAATCTAACAGAGTTGATATTTATTATTGTGTTGACTAGCTATAGTATAATTATATATTTACAAATTGTGCTCCGAAAAATGAAGATTTCAATAACTATTCTTTTCCTTTCATTAATGGTAAGTCGGTGATTTATTTTATATTATAATATCCATCTGATATTATTTTTTATTATTATTTATTTATTACGTTTTTGTTTTTATTTTACCTCAGATTTTATAGCTCCTGTTTATAAGCACTAAAAAATAGCGCCGCTACAAAATAAGCACTAATTGTAGCGGCGCTGTGACCACCTCTGATTGCATATTACCTGACAACATTTTTGAAATTAAATTTATTTTCTTTCAAACGGTTGCTTCTAGAGATCTAGATGTACGATACATAATAAATTAAGTACAAAATATACCTACTCACTTCTCAGTGGATATATTGACACGTATATATAACATATAACTTTGTAAACCGAATTCACAAAAAAGAACCTGCGTTATTTATACTAAACTAGTGTATTACCCGTAAAAAATGACTTTTTATTATTTTTTCATTTGAAAATTATCCATATTGAATTATCATGATTTTCTTTTAAATTATTCGTTGTTGTTGTTTTTTGTTATTCATATAACTACAGATTTTTTCCCTTTTTTCAATTATCCTTTTTTATCCAAATTTCTGTAATCCAAGTTATTATTTTAGTCATGGAATCATATCTTAAATTGAATGTTAAAGTATGACATTTTTCTTGCAACCAATCGAGAAACAGACAAATATAGGTATACTGCTTTTTAGTATATAGGGTTATTGCAGTTTCACAAAGTATGTTTTTCATTGTTAAGGGCCGTACATGCGCAGTCTTCCCACCTGTAGTATTTTGTTATATTATTTAAATATCATTTGAATATTTTGAGATATAACACCACCAGACTTTTTGCTAAGTTCCTCCAACTTTTTCCATGAGATTTAAATTTTCCACCGAAAGTCCGAGACTTTATAACAACCTCCTACATGTTATGTTATTTCCCCAAACAAACTGTACAATTTTGGAAATATTTTTTTTTGTATACTGTCACTTCAATAAATATTGTACTAGAATAACTGGATAGGTGTTTATTTTTAGATAATCTTAATGACATTTTTTTCTTTCCAACTTTTATTTTATATGTCCTTGAAGAGGTATATAATAATTATAAGGTCTGTTCATAATAACAATGATGTTCAGTCTTCAATCGGGCGTTCCACGCTATTGTACTGTTAGCTTCAGACTTCCATTATGTAGCAGTATTACAGCTCTAGGGGTAACTCAATTGTGAATCAGCGCATAGACTTCAACTCTGTATCGTAACTTACCCTCAATAGATAATGTTATGAAGATGGAGTTCTGCGTTGTTATATATCCTCTAGTAGCCAAGAACAAAAACTACACCACATATCATCAATTGAGAAAAGAACCCAAAATAGTTTTCCGTCTTCGGAAAGTGGGGATCCTATTCTAACAACTTTATATTTTTTAATTTTGAAGAGTGATTTTATTTGTATATTTTCCACATTTTTCATCATTCCGCTTTTGTTCCAGGTGAGAGATGTCCTCTCTGTTCGAGGTCTCCATACGGCTGAGGTGAGTAGAAAGTTATTAAGGTAGATCCTTTATTTTAAGTATACACACAGAGAAAGGATTAGTTGAATCAAATCATATTTGATTTGTTTTGACTAAATTTTATGGTTTACCTGTGCGCCTACCTACGTGGTGAGTTGGAGGTACTATTTAATATGAGTTAAATTGACGTTGGTTAAAACAACACATATGTGAGTTGATTATTTTTAATTCCCGATGGTCACAACAACTACCTGTGATAGTCAAAACTGCTCGTGATGGTTGAACCAATTATATGTAATGGTTAAAACAACTACAGAACAAGGTTACATCAACTACTTGTGTATGTTTCTCCAATTACTCCTATGTGTTATACCAACTACTCGTGTAGGTTATACCAACTACTCGTGTAGGTTATACCAACTGCTTGTGTAGGTTATACCAACTACTCGTGTAAGTTATACCAACTTCTCGTGTAGGTTATACCAACTACTCGTGTAGGTTACATTAACTACTCGTATAGGTGATATCAACTACTCATGTAGGTTATATGAACTACTCGGTTAGGTTATATCAACTACTCGTGTTGGTTATATCAACTACTCGTGTAGGTTATACCCACTGCTTGTGTAGATAATACCAACTACTCATGTAGGTTATACTAACTACTCATGTAGGTTATACTAACTACTCGTGTAGGTTATACCAACTACTCGTGTAGGTTATACCAACTACTCGTGTAGGTTACATTAACTACTCGTATAGGTGATATCAACTACTCATGTTGGTTATATCAACTACTGGTGTAGGTTATATCATCTTCTCGTGTTGGTAATATCAACTTCTTGTAAACTAAGTAAATGTATATCAACTATTATAGTGTAGGTTGAAATATCGGTCTGGTTAGCAGTAGCCAGACTTTTTACAAGACTTTTTCAGTCACTATATTTACTCTATTAAATTATAATCTCGAGTTAGGTCCCGGTATCAATTAGAATAGACTATTTATTTTCTAGGACCAAATCTAACATGTTCACATTTATTTTCTACTTTTGCTTCTGTGATATGCATACTATTTTAATTTTAAAAAATAATTGATCACCTAGACCTATCCTTGCTTTTTGAAATGTTTTCGATCCTATGAATTGATATATGGTTATCAGTTGTAAATTAATAGATTAGATTGAATAAGTAATCTCATCAGGTCAGTTTATAAATAAGTAGTTAGATGACATAAATAACTTTACGTAGTGATAAATAGGTATGCTAGATGAATTAATTAACCAGGCTAGATTACAAAAGTTGATAAATCTTTGATATGCTGCAATTGTACTATAACTTAATGAATAATAAATTAATGATAAAGCCTTTATCTTCTAAACCATATTTTAGTGCAATTCATCTTACTCATAGGCACTGATATTGAAATATGCTAATAGAATTACCAAGGTCAAATTGAAAATGAAATATAAACATTTAAGTTTTAGATTTATTATTTAGAAGTTTAATTTGAATTCTCATCACTTTCTTTCACGACTGTAGGTTGCCAATTCCTGAAATAAGAGATTCGTATATATATATATTGAATAGAAATTCACAGTATCGTTCATATACATTATCAATAACATCACCTACTCTTTTTCCTTTTGTGATGAGATAACGACAGCTTCGATATTCATTTCATATCTTGAATCCCTAAAAGCATATGAAAAAATTAAAAGCTAATCATATTGCAAATACATATTTAGAAATCATCTAATATTTTCAAATACTTACTTTGACCTAGCATAATTGTTCCTGAACCTTTCAAAGGAATTGAAGAGGACTCCCATAGTTGATGACGTTGATCTACTTCATCAATTCTTCATCAAGATCTGAAAGTAGATTCAGAAAATATAGAAAAACATATATTAATAAAGAAATGAAAAGAATTATTAACTGAGAATTCTTTCATATAGGTAAATTATTTATATAAAATGTTAAACTAATTATAAATCTTCAGATGCAGTATAAATTTAGCTCTAATAAATGCAATGGATTTTTCTAGCTAATCCTCATAATTTTGTTCATTATACACTCATAATGTAGACTTTAATTAAATACCAAGAAAGTATAATATATCAAAAGGCTCACCTCTGGTTGGAGTTCTCCCTGCTAAATCCCTGGACGGTGTTCTCCTCCGACTACCTCCCTGGATGGAGTTCTCCCAGTCATAGAAAACTAGTGTGAAGTAGGTAAATTGCGGCACTTTAACTAACAGCGGTCTCTTATCTCAGAAACATTAATAACCATCATGACTTCAAGGCACTCGTGAAATGAATAGAACCTATCATAAATTGAGCTTAAATTATGATGTTCAACAATTCAGTATATAGCTAAACTAATTTCAGAATGATTTTGAGACTCTCTTAATAGGTCACAATTAGAAATTAAAGAACCGAATTTGGCTGTGTAACCCTATCTATAGGTACACCAAGTAGTTTTAAAATATATAGATTATCAGACCACTTTACTTAAGATACTAGGATAAGTTTCGAAATATCGGACGGCTCCACATTTTCGGTCGCGTAAGAAAAACTATATTAAATTAACTTTTATTTTAATTAGCTATTAGGTAGCTATATACTATATTTCATACGTGACCGAAAATTTGAAATCGCCTGATAATTTGGAACTTACCCTATTCTGAGGACAGCGAGTAACTGCCTAGCCTATGTAGAAGGGGTGTGGGTCATAAGCCCCCTCGGTCATGAGCCCCCCTAGGTCATAAGTCCCCTCCCCCCGGTCAAGAGCGCCCCCCGTCATGAGCCCCCCTGTTTTTAAATCCTTATTTACCTATACTATTTAATCCTTATTCACACTTTTGTAGTTCATTACTGAATAGACATAAGATATATGTATATCGGGGGGCGTGCCGCCCCCGAACCCCCCTGCCAGATCATTAAACAATCATGAAGTGTGCAGTACAACAAACTAGCGGATATAACAAACTACATTAGTAACTCTCAGTTATTTCTATCTAAGTAATTCTTCACTTGTTTAACTAGGTAAATAAGAATTAAAAAAACAGGGAGGGGGGGCTCGTGACCGGGGGGGGGATTCATGACCTAGGGGGGCTCATTACCGGGGGGGCTCGTGACCGGAGGGGCTCATGACCGGGAGGGCTCTTGACCGGGGGGGGGGGGGCTCTTGACCGTACCCCATGTAGAAGGTATTGACACTG
The DNA here is from genome assembly GCA_947561585.1 of Caprella mutica. Lineage (NCBI taxonomy): Eukaryota > Metazoa > Arthropoda > Malacostraca > Amphipoda > Caprellidae > Caprella > Caprella mutica. Next base: position 246,741 of record CANNZV010000563.1, on the reverse strand, counting down.
AAAAAAACCAGCTAGATAGGTATGATGCTTAAATAAGTTAACATATAATAATTTAGGAAAATTAGTTTGGATATCAGTTTACAAACTGGAAGGCAGTAATCAAAATTTATTATTATGAAAGTTATATACTGATAATCAGCTCTTCAAATAACTACCTATATAAAGCCACCAAACTATCAATCACCAATATTTTAGAATATTTAGGCAGACATTTATCAATTTATTAATGGAATTAATTAATAATCGATCGGCAGCGATAATACTATTTAATGCATATAACGCTATTGTTTGCACTTAAACTAAAATGGTACTGAGGAGCGTTCACATTCAACACGTAACACACTTGAAACAAGATTTGAACTGAAAAGTGTTATGCGAATAAATTAGCTTTGAGGAAAGCATAAGTTGCCACATACTCATTTGATTGAACTCACAAATAAACTTAAAAAAAAAAGTAGCACTAACTCCCATAATAAGTTAATTCATACACCAGATAAATAAGATTAACAGTCTTTGTGGGTTACATTATCACACTATGTCATAGTTGTTTTAACTCACTCCTAAATTTACAAAAAAGTAGCGCCAACTCTCATAGTAAGTAAATTCATACATTGCAGAATACACTGGATTAACAGTCTTTGTGGGTTACTATAACACACTATGTCATAGTTGATTTAACTCGCACCTAAACTCAAAAAAGTAGCGTCAACTCTCATAGTAAGTTAATTCATACACCAGATACATTGAATTGACAATCTTTGTGAGTTACTTCAACACACTATGTCCTAGTTGTTTTAACATATGTTCAAACTCCCAAAATGTAACTCCAACTCTCATAGTAAGTTGATTCAATCCATAAAATGATTTGAATTAACTATGTTTGGTGACACACACGTCATAGTTGTTTTGACACACGTGAAAACATGAATATAGTCAAACCAACTCACGTAATAAATTGATTCAAAGCATAAATTGTTGACCCATTAAATATGAGTAAACTTTTTTTCTCTGTGTATTGTGTCATTTAAACTGAATAATTCGGAACACTGAATGAAAATTTCCTACCCAATTCATTTCGAAATAATCGTAACAATTCGATCGATACGTGTTTGACAAATCTCCTAGGCAAGAAGGATGTATTCCAGGGATATCCAGGGAATATTTCAGAAATAAATCCTACTTGCTTGGGGAGTTTTGATATCAAGCAATGTCGCTGTGCCATCTGTGGATCCATGTTCCATTGTTGGCTCACCATAAATCACTGTGCGGAATTATGTGCGTAGAATGGACAGTGAAGATTTAGTAATCTTATTAACTTCCTTAGTAAAGTAATTAAAATATCTATAGAAAAGAATTACAAATTTTAGATGATTTTTACTTATTGATAAATCGGTTGTATATCTTTACTTACAGGTTTCCATAATTTCTGGTGGACAGGTTCCTAGCGCTTCAGAGGATGAAGTAACCTGCACCATTTCGACCATTGAACCTGCTAACAGTGACTCGATGTTTGTGAAATACATCGCTAGTCGTGAAGAGGCAGTTTCGCAATACTGTGGCTGGAGATACGTTAGCGTTGCTGAGTATTTTGAGACCTGTGCAGATGTTGCTGCTAGTTCAAGTAATCAAAAGATAGACTGTTAAACTAACACAAATATAGAGAATTGTTATTTCCAAGAGGTTAATCTAAACTCCATCTTACATGTTTTAGCAAAAGGTCTATTCATCATCTGGAACAAAACAAAACTATAATTTGGCGAAATTGGATCTTCAAATTCAAACAATAGAAGGGAGAACTGTTGGCATGATTTGGTGTAACTATTATGTTATTATATATGGTCAATTGGTCATACAATAAAATACTTTATTATGTGCCAAGGACTTGATGAACCTGTAACATCTGTATGAATAGCGTTTAATTTTTGCTTTATGCAGGTCTTAAGTTAGGCCCGCTTGTAAAGATGAGCATTAACCACTTTATTATCTTCGCCTTATAAGTCATAACCAATAATCACAAGGGTTCAAATATGGTGGACTGGTGCGCTAGAGGGCAGATATTTATGGGTCACAAGAGGGGCAACTCTGGTTTATATTCCACCCGAACAATTATATCACATGGATAATTTAATATTATTGCTCACTTTTAATATTTTGGAATGACTTATCTTAAACTTTAAACTCTGAGGAATACAGAAAATTACATTTTAAGAAGATAACACCACCTAAAAATCTTAAATTAATGATTAAGATCACTGCCAATTTATCGTTTATACCCTACCTTGTAGACTGAACAATGTATTTAGTCCTGAATCCTGATGATGAATAGATATTTTCTATTTGAAAACTCGAATCCTTCAACAACCCTCAACCTCTAGTTTACATTACCTTCCTGCAAATGTGAACATTTAATATGGTATATGTAAATCTTTTCCAATTAAATATCGCCCCAGGGGTCTATCCTGAAGCTATCTGTGGTGACGCTACTTGCAATTTTAGAAGATAGCGCTAGAGTTAATCTCTTCATTTGCGAGGTTTTTGATTATGTATTAGATAGACTTGTAGACTTCATTTACTATCACCTCTTCATTGTTCTCTTCCATTTTCCTCTTCCATTCTTTCTGACTTTTTCTTCCAGTCTCTGGTAATTAATTAACTTCCTTTTGATGTCAGAGATATGGCCTTCGATTCCAAACGAGACGTTAAACCGGCCTATTAAGTTAATAAATCAAACATATGCTGAACCCTATAAGACGTTATGAGAATGAATTTATGAAGTATATATCTTACGAGTCTACAATAGGCGATTTAACCACTAATTATTATATTTTTTCAGACTCCAAGATGTTCATGTTTGACAATGGCAGGTGCCTCACTTCAGATGGTATTTTCAATGAAACAGATCAGTGTTCCAAAGACCATTACCAAATGGTGTATATGGATGCTGAAGCAGGTACCTACTCTCACATAAATAACTGTAATTAAATTCTAATAATAACATAACTTAGCAGCAATTATCCTGCCTAGTGTTTTTTCTCGAGTTGTGCTACTTAATTTGCTTACCAATTTCACTGTAAAGCTTTTATTCACCAGAAATAAATCATGAAGTTTTTTAATAATTTTATACAGTCTATGACCATAAATTTCTTTGCAGAAACAATGCATGATGTGAAATAATATCTTAATTATTCTTCACATAAAACTATAGCATGATACATGACTATAGCATGATACATGCCTATAGCATGATACATGACTATAGCATGATACATGACTATAGCATGATACATGACTATAGCATGATGTATGACTATAGCATGATGTATGACTATAGCATGATGTATGACTATTGCATGACTGATCTTAATTAGATTATGATTCGTTCTTTTGTTATCTTCATTACATGGAATCAGCTTCAAGAAATATCGATAGTAATTTTATAAAATCTTGCACAGATACCAGAAATCAATTTATTTCATTTTATGTAGACATTCTCCGAGGGAAAAGTGTTTTCTCTTTTTAAATTCTGTCTGTGTTTCAGTTCCAGAGGCCAGAGAACTTGTTCCAGAAGATAGAACAATATTCTGCAACATTGATTGGACTGTAGAATGCAAAGATGGAAACCTAGTCAATGATTTAAGTAAGTAGACGGTTCATATTAAATGATTACAGTATAAGTAGTTAGTCATCTTATAGTTAGTTCTTTAACTTTTGTTTTGTAGAGCTTCGTATAGATTTGATAGACTTTTCAACAAGATTTATAGTACATCTGATTATAGTTATAGTTTTGAGTTATGTGAATAACAAGATAAAAACATTCTCTCCTTCAATCTGCGAAGGTAGTAAAATTTTCTAATGTTTAATATAATGTGTATACATCTTACGAACTGCAAACTTATATTGTTCAACATATATTATTCAACCTACAAGGGGGGGGGGGGGGGAAGTTAGAATCTAATGATACCGCTTGTATCGTTAATTAAGTTGTACCCACAACAAAATATTGGCAATTTGGATATAAAGGAAAATGATAATGAAAGATTAAATTTTTGTTTTTTCTATATTACAATTTTAAGTAGCATTCATTTAAATAGCAAGGCTTTCAACCAAATGGCCGTTCGGTCAACGGTCTGTCAGTATAGCGTGTTATTATTAGGGTTGTGACAATACGCTTTTAAATACATAGATCCTGAAAATATTATAGACGGATTGAATTAAAGAGTATTTAATCGTTCTAAACCAGCAGTATATAGTATTCGGTGACAGGACAATAACCCCCCGTGCAAAAAAAACCCCGCGGTCAAAACCCCCCGTGCAATATACCCCCCGGACAAAAAAACCCCGGAAAAAAACCCCCGTACAATAAACCCGCCGGATAAGAACCCTCCAAGCAAAAAAACCCCGTGCAAAAAACCCTGCGGTCAAAACCCCCCGTGCAATATACCCCCCGGACAAAAACCCCCGTACAATAAACCCCCCGGACAAATACCCCCCGGACAAGAACCCCCCAAGCAAAAAAACCCCGTGCAAAAAATCCCCGGTCTTTATAAATAGCATAATTCATTTTAATTCATTCTCATTATTTTTTTATTAATAAAATTACTATATGCTATAAATATAAAGAGATATAGTGCACCTAAGGTTAGGTTAGCGGTCCAATTGGGGCTTTTTGGGGGGGCTTGCCCCCCCCATCCCCCGGCCAGGTTTGATAGTGACAAAATGTATACTGTACTTATTTTTACTATAAAATAGGTAATTGGTATACCTTATTTTGCAAAATATTAGTCATATTTTCGAAGAAAATGTAATAATTATTGGTTCGCCTTGAATAATGTTTAATATATTAATAAAAATGAATTATGATATTTATATAGACCGGGGATTTTTTGCTTGGGGGTTTTTTGTCCGGGGGTTATTTGTCCGGGGGGTTTATTGCACGGGGTTTTTTGTCCGGGGGGTATTTTGCACGGTTTTTTTTGACCGCGGGGGGTTTTTTGCACGGGGGGTTATTGTCCTGGAATCATAGTATTCAATACCATTTCATTTTGTTTCATCTATGATATTCTTAAGATCTATGATTTTAAACGCATATTGTCACAACCCTAGTTATTACTCTAGTGATTCATTTTACCCACTGATCGTTCTATTTACTAACAACATTAATCAATATCCTTAAATTTCAGCCAAAAATTTCGAAACGTGCTCTGACAAAATAGATGTAATTAAGACTTATGACGATCCTGATCTCTACTATTTGTTGATTCCATCTTATAAAGTTGCTGCAAAAGATCACCAAGCTGAATGTGCCAACAACGGAGCGATGCCCTGTGCACCTCTAGATGATGGGAGCATCTCGACTTTTATCGACCACCTGCAAGGTAATAGTAAAGTCATTTGGCATTTTTTAACACTACCAAGTTTCGTGTTTTCTGTATAAAATTAAATTTATATTGAATTGCATGATAATGAAATATACACCATTTCATTTTTTCAGTACTGTTTAGTATCAACTGGGAATATTTCACAGTCGGATTGAACTCGAGTGAACAAATGAACTTCCAGTGGGCTTCAGGAGTAGCTATGCCAAATTCACATGAGAAATGGAGGGATGGTGCGCTTTCAAACCCAAATAGTCATGGTTGTATCAAATTCAGTGGCGTTTTGGATCCTATATCTTGTGATGATACTTTCAAAATCTGTTGCATGGTACCATACCTTTCAGACTGAATTTGATGCTTTACTAAGCAATGGGCAGAAAAATGAATGTTAGTTATTAACACAAGGTGTTAATTGTTAACACAAGGTGTTAATTGTTAACACAAGGTGTTAATTGTTAACACAAGGTGTTATTTATTAACATAAGGTGTTAATTGTTAACATAAGGTGTTAATTGTTAACACAAGGTGTTAATTGTTAACACAAGGTGTTAATTGTTAACACAAGGTGTTAATTGTTAACACAAGGTGTTAATTGTTAACACAAGGTGTTAATTGTTAACATAAGGTGTTAATTGTTAACACAAGGTGTTAATTGTTAACACAAGGTGTTAATTGTTAACACAAGGTGTTAATTGTTAACACAAGGTGTTAATTGTTAACACAAGGTGTTAATTGTTAACATAAGGTGTTAATTGTTAACACAATGTGTTATTTATTAACATAATGTGTTATTTATTAACATAATGTTTTATTTATTAACATAATGCGTTATTTATTAACATAATGTGTTATTTATTAGGTAGCTGTCTATTTATGGTATAAATATTCAGCATTTTCCATATATTTCTAATGAAATTAGTTTTGAATATTAATCTCTGTAATTGATTTGAGGATGTCAAATTAAAATAAATTAGGATATCCCTGTAACATACAGGCAAAGAAAACCTATTGAACTATAAAAAAATATATATAATTAAAAAAATGGTAAAAAATTATTCATTTTTTTTTAAATTATTCAATTTTTTAAAAAAATTATGCAAAATTTTCTTAGATATTATTCAATTTTCTTAAAGATTATTCAATTCTTTTTTTTTAATTTTCAAAAATATGTTCAAAATTATGCACTAATGTAAGAGTACACATGTGTTCTAATAAATGAAAGAGTAGACTTGGAAAGAGTACACAACCAATCGTGTAAGGAAAATATTTCCAAAAACATGCAAAATAAGTCACTTGCAAGAGGACATATAGGTATGACATTTTGAACGTAAAGGGGGTATGAGTTAAGTTTTTTTCACCCAGTTTGGTAATATTATAATTGTTTAATAAATTGGTTTAACTTAATATTGTTTTAGTACCTACCTTCATCACATAAAGGAATACATCTACAATTTTCATCACATTTAAGTATATAATATTGATCAACTTCTACTTAATCACCGACTATGGATAAATGAATAGTTTCACGTATGTTAATAGAGTAGTACCTAGGTAAGTACCTACTATTATGCAAAAAAGAAACTCTCAGATAGATAAATACTGTACATCACATTCTGTATAATCAGGTGTAATTCCGAATTCAGTATAATTAGGTGTAGGTAATTCGGTAATCAGTATAATGTAATTCGGTAATCCTTATCAGTGTATCCTGATCAGTATAGTGAAATAATTGATCGGTAAATTTGGTATTCATGGTACAGTAACAATGTTCTTCCCTAAGTTCCCTTCCAGGTTTCATATTTTATTGACAAAGGTACTTAGCAAGTAGCAAAAAAACTTTTACGTATGCTTATCTTTCTGAACTCCTTCAATAATGGTTCTAATAATTTATGTAGGTTAGGCTACCTTTAAATATATAGGTATAATCATAGAAGATAGGCTATTTTTTATTCTGTGGTCTGGACACTGCTACCAGCCTCAGGTCAGACCATGTGATGTTTCGAGTTTGACTTTGATCAGCTGATCGCCAAAAGCAAAAAATACCTTAACATTAGGCCGGCCATACACTATGATGTCCACCTGACAGGTATGCATCCCAATCAGAAAATTAAGGTTGGCAGAAAAGCCATTATGGTCTGGCTGCCGTGCCCAGTATGGTTGGACTGTGGACATATACCTAGGTGCCAAAAGTCCGCTTTGACGTCCATAATTATGATACGTATTTAAAAGCTGAGCGGCGCACCACAGTATGGCGCACCAGATTAAGGCGCACCACTATACATTCTATTAGATAGGTTACCGTATTTTGAATACAGATTAATGATAGGTAAATGGAGTGAATTTGATAGGTAATTGACTAATTGTTTATCAGATTTATGACTGACGCCTGACGGTTTGGTGATTGGTACCTGGAATCCCAGTCTGCAGAATATGGAACATTTTTCCAAGACTCTCTGTGGGAGTTTTTGATTGAATTTTAGAAATTGTAGATCTCTAGTCTCTACGGGAGTTCTTGAATTAATTCCTATGTTATCATTAATTTAGCTGCGGGAGATTTTGAATTAATTCCTATGTTATGATTAATTTAGCTGAGGGAGATTTTGAATTAATTCCTATGTGACCATTAATTTAGCTGCAGGAGATTCTAAATCTGCTACTGAGACCAGAGTGGAATAATAACTCATTTCAAATTGACTAGTAACTCTGTTAGGAATTTAGAATGAATAAAAATTACTCATTTTAACCCTAAAAAATGCAGAAATCAGTAAATTATTTTATAAATTTCAACTCCGCAGTGAAAACTAATGTAAAATAAGTCATTTAAGCTTCACAATTGGGTTTTTGTGATGATGTCACGTGCGTTTGAGTGATCTGCAATATCGACCGATTTCGCTGCGCAATCTGTCGATCAACAGTTTGCGCAGCCATCGATCGATAGCGCATTCATCGATTGATCCCTGCGCGTTCGAATGCTATGATTTTTTTTTTAATTTGTACATCAAATTCGCACATTGGATTGCGTATATCGATCGATAGCGCAACCATCGATCGATTTTTGCGCGTTTGAATGATATGATTTTTTTTAGTTTGTACATCAAATTGGCACATTTTATAACGTATATCAATCGATAGCGCAACCATCGATCGATTTCTGCGTGTTCGAATGATATGATTTTTTTTTAGTTTGTAGTTCAAATTGGCACATTTTATAGCATATAATCAATCGATAGCGCAACCATCGATCGATTTCTACTCGTTCGAATGATACAGGTTTTTTGTTTATTCATTTAATTAATTGTTTTGTTTTTTATTATAAAAATACTTTTTTATATTTAATAAGTCGACCATCAGTCGATTGTTGCTCTATTAAATGTAACAATTAGATGCATAAAACTAACAAAATCCATATCATTCAAACGCGCAACAATCGACTGATGGTTCCTCTATTAAATGTAACAATTAGATGCATAAACTAACAAAATCCATATCATTCAAACGCGCAACAATCGACTGATGGTTGCTCTATTAAATGTAAAAATTAGATGCATAAACTAACAAAATCCATATCATTCAAACGCGCAACAATCGACTGATGGTCGCTCTATTAAATGTAACAATTAGATGCATAAACTAACAAAATCCATATCATTCAAACGCGCAACAATCGACTGATGGTTGACTTATTAAATATAAAAAAAGTATTTTTCCAGTAAAAACAAAACAATTAATTAAATGAATAAACATAGAAAACCTGTATCATTCGAACGAGCAGAAATCGATCGATGGTTGCGCTATCGATTAATATACGCGATCAAATGTGCAAATTTGATGTACAAATTGAAAAAAAATCATATCATTCGAACGCGCAGGGATCGATCGATGGTTGCGCTATCGATCGATGGCTGCGCAAACTGTTGATCAACAGATTGCGCAGCGAAATCGGTCGATATTGCAGATCACTCAAACGCGCGTGACAATGATAAACATCACTAATGGGAATGCATGAAGTTAGGAGTAACTCTGTTAGAATTTATGTTTTCCAGTCTTGAGTCTGGTACTGAGAGTCTGAGATTAAGTAACTCTCTCTCAAATAAAAAATCTCTGCGGGAGAAGAGACACATCAGACACATTCTGCAGACTGGCTTGAATCCAATGAATTTATACTACACAGTTTAATTATTTGATTGAGATGTTTAATTTGGAATAGAAAATAAAATTCATCATAGAAAACTGTAATTAAAATTTTATGGGATAATGGAGTAGCTAACTATTGTAAACTTTCAGTCTGAGGTGTGAATATAAACTTATTAGTTAGCCGTTGGGTACCTAATTTAAGAGTATGTACCAAGTCGCCAATTAATTGTCGATTAAAAATTTGTGAAAATAAGTATCTTTCACATATATAGATGATTAATGAGCACTTAAATTAGATTTAAAATTAAAATTGGTGACTCCTAATCATAAACGGTGGAACTGTGCATCTTTGTTGAAATGTAAACAAAGGAGCCATTTTGTTTTGATATGGCGCGCTCCATGCACGATGTACAATTCAAATTGTATATCGGTTTTCTGTTTTCGGTGTTCTTTTGTTATGAATGATGTGGTCACTACTTATCAAGTTGTCATTTTAATTTGATGCTCTCTGACTAATTATCGGAAAACAAATGAATAAGTATGAAAGAAAGTATGCCTCTCTCAGGCTCTCTGTGATTGGCTGATATCAGTTGTATGCCTCTCCCCGATTGGCTGATACGCTCTCAATTGGCTGATACCGCCTCCCGAATCCCCCTGCCAGGTCATTAAACAATCATGAAGTGTGCAGAGCAACAAACTAGTGGATACAACAAATTTCATAAGTTATTTACTTTGAGATTAATAATAGAAAGTACAGACTACAGTGGTACGCCATATTGTAGTGTGCTGTAATGTGGTGCGCCGCTCAGCTTTATGGTCGTCAAAACAGACTTTTGGCACCTATATGTCCAACCATATTGGGTACGACCGTACGGCCCAGACTGCAGGAACTGATACACTGTTCTCCAAGAAATCCTTTATTTTGGCTTCTGTTCTCAGTAAAATACATGTAAATATAGAGAGAAATTAAGGATTGTTTTCACAGAAAATGTTAAAGATGTCCCATATTCTGCAGACTGGCCAGTCTGTATTTCGTGGTAAATTCCACCGACATGTCGGTGGATTTTTAGCTATTCACTCCTATATTACCATTAATTTTCGGTGGATAATTTGCGAAAATGTTGGTGGATCAGCCAAATTGTTGGAAATTTATGGTGGATTTTTTCAGCTTTTTGAAAAAGTCAGTGGGATTTTGTGCACCAAATAAAGACTGGCAGACTGGGGTACGGCGCCTGACGATAATGGCTTTTCTGCCAACCCTAATTTTCTGATTGGGATGCGCACCGGTGTATAGAATCATTGAAACGGTCAATCGGACTGATTGAGGACCAAAACGGACCGATTGAGGACCAAAACGGACTGATTGGGGACCAAAATTGACCAATTGTGGTCCAAAACGGACAGATTGGGGTCCAAAACAGACAGATTGGGGTCCAAAACAGACAGATTGGGGTCCAAAATGGACCGAATGGGGACCAAGCCGGATTGAATCGGACCCAAAAAATTTTGAGTGAAGGGGCCCTTTGAAATAATTTTTGCAGAATAATTTCCGGCTTATAGGATATGAGCATTCAAAGTAGCTATTGTTTCAATAAATAGCTAAAAATCCACCGGCTTTGATAAAAAAAAACCATGAACTACAGTCTGGATTCTTCACCGACTTGTCGGTAGAATTTTCTCCCTTTGAAAATAATATTAAATATTCTAGCAAAGTCGGTGGATTTTTAGCTATTTATTCCTATGTTACCATTAATTTTTGGTGGAATAATGGGTAAAATGTTGGTGGATCAGCCAAATTACTGGACATTTATGGTGGATTTTTTCAGCTTCTCCAAAAAGTCAGTGGAATTTTGTGCAACAAATACATACTGGCATGTAAACTTAGGAATTAATTAAGAAATTGTCGCCGGATAATTCAGGATACAGTCGGGATACCTTCTTTCAGAGAATGTTCATTGAGTCGCCAATATATATTTTTTTTCAAAAAATAAGTCAACAAAAATTAATGAAGCAGTCGCCAGTCGTCAAAATTTAATTCCAATTTTGAAAGTCGACTGTCATCAATACCTATATTATTATAATATTATACCTACTTAATTATCAAAAGTAAACTACCTTAATATATAATTGATAGCGGATCAGCCAATCAGAGAGAGGCATACATGATACAACTGATACCAGCCAATCACAGAGAGTCTGAGAGAGGCATACTTTCTTTCATAGTTATTCATTTTCTTTTCTGATAATTAGTCAGAGAGCATCAAGTTAAAATGACAAGTAGTGACAACATCATTCATAACAAAAGTTTGCAATCTTTCACAGAAAACTGATATACAATTATACATAGCGGCGCGCTGTAACCGTGAGGGCTTAACTAAGATAAACTTGTGCTATACTTTAATTTCCTTTGTCTTTTCAGATCAACTTAATATCAATTAACAATAACGTAAATATGTACTAAAAATCTCTAATATAATCCAAACCAAAGCCTTCCCTTAACACTGTCTCCTTATTCATCTGTGTGAGTTATTGTTTGATTATATTGCTTATATGATTTCTTATTTATGATTTATTATTTCTTTGCTTATATTTGTATCTTTATTTCATTTTTGCTTTATTCTCTGCTTTAATTATGTTTTGTTTTACTTTGTGCTTATTATTATTTTTGTTTCTTTTTCTTTCCCAGGGTTATTGTTCCTCACACCCTCTAACTCTAACCTCTAACTCTACTCTAAGTTTGACTCTTATGTTTAACTAAAACTGTGCTAACTACTTGCTAACTACTTACCTTGTCTGCATCCTCTGTATCCCCTGTCTCCATACTCCTTCATGTCCTGTCCTAACCTGAAACATAGAATAAGCTAAAATTAAGGCCTTTTCACTAACCCTAATTATAGAAGACAACATTGAGAAGAACTGAACGCGATTATAGATTCCCGCCTATAATAGCGCGCCATATCGAAACAAAATGGCAGCTTTGTTTACATTTCAACAAAGATGCGCGGTTCCGCCGTTTATGATTCTGAGTCACCAATTCTAATTTTAAATCTAATTAAAGTGCTCATAGTTGTCTATATATGGGAAAGATACTTATTTTCTTAAATTTAAAGTCGACAATTAATCGGTGACTTGGTACATACTCTTAAACTAGGGCCGGATAAACTTCACAACTTCATGCATCTTTTGCAGACTGGCTTGAATTAGTCTCCAGATATTTAATTTTTGGGGCAATTTGTCTCCAAAGATTTTCAAATTTCTCTCCAAAATGACCAAAAGATATCAAAATTCTCTCCACTAATTATATGTAAACCAGATTGTACTTGGGGGTAAATTCCAATGATATGTCGGGAGATATTCAATTTCTGTAATAAAAATTTTTTTGCAATGTTGGAGGATATTAAGCTATTAATTCCTAAATTACCATTAATTTTTGCAGGGGAAACTGGAAAAATGTTGAACTAGACAAATGATGAAAAATGTTGGCAGATATTTCTCAGATTTTTGAAATAGTCAGAGGAGTTCAGTGCACCAAATACAAACTGGTATGTAAATTGTAAAAACAGGAATTAATTAGAAAATTGTCGCCAAATAATTCAGGAGACTAATTCCAAAGCCTCAATAGTTGCAGAATAAACTTCACAACTTCATGCATCTTTTGCAGACTGGATCGGCAAGGGAGTCGGGGACCAACTCTGACCAAGATCTTGCAAATATAATTTTTCGGATTTTTTTCTCATAAAAAATCAAAAATGTCTCCCAAAGATCTTTGGCGAAATGGAAAGGGATCATGGATGCAAGGAGACTGATTGTGCATGCTTTGCAGTCTGGCAATCAAGGCTCAAGGGCAGTATACTGGTGACTTTGTTCATACTTTGAAACATGGAATTCAGAAGAGTTGATTAATGTAAATGTCACGCCCGTTTGAGTGATCTGCCATATCGACCAATTTCGATGCGCAATCTATTCATCAATAGTTTGCGCAACCATCGATATGATCTTTTTTAGTTTGTGCATCAAATTGGCATATTTTATCGTGGATATCAATCCATAGCTCAACCATCGATCGATTTCTGCACATTCGGATGATACGGATTTTCTTAGTTTACGTATTTAATTAATTGTTTTGTTTTTAATGGAAAAATTTAAAATACTTTTTTATATTTAATAAGACAACCATCAGTCGATTGTTGCGCGTTTAAATGATATGGATTTTATTAGTTTATGCATCTAATTGTTACATTTCATAGGGCAACCATCAGTCGATTGTTGCGCTTTTGAATGATATGGATTTTGTTAGTTTCTCTATTAAATGTAACAATTAGAAGCATAAACTAACAAAATCCATGTCATTCAAACGCGCAACAATCGACTGAAGGTTTCTCTATTAAAAGTAACAATTAGATGCATAAACTAACAAAATCCATATCATTCAAACGCACAACAATCGACTTATGGTTTCTCTATTAAATGTAACAATTAGATGCATAAACTAACAAAATCCACATCATTCAAACGCGCAGAAATCGATCGATGGTTGCACTTTCGATTGATATCCACGATAGAATATGCCAATTTGATGCACAAGCTAAAAAAATTCATATCATTTGAACGCGCAACAATCAATCAATGATTGCGCTATCGATTGATGTCTGCGCAAACTATTGATCAATAGATTGCGCAGCGAAATCGGTCGATATGGCAGATCACTCAGACGGGCATGACATAAATACCTATAGGCTATAGAAATTAATTTTGAATAATTCAAAAATTTTGGAGAGAATATCCTATATCTGATATCTCACATATTCTGTGGCAATTTCTGCCAGACGGCAGACTTCATAATTGGAACATTTTTCCATGACTCTGTGGAGAAATTGGAGATCTCTCTCTGCGGGAGATCATGAATTGATTCCTATGTTACCTATTGACTATTGATCTCTGAAAAAAAATCTTGGAGACATTTGACATTTGAGTGACCCAGTCTGCAAAGCGCATCGTCGCTTATAATACTGGCGAGTTTTGAGGGGTGAAATAAGTTCAGAAACCTGTAAATAACAAGTAAATCACTCATAGATAGTCTCAAGTGATACACAAGCATCAGACATGATGCATAAGGATGTTTTCAAGTGTATAATCTGCACTAGGAAGTCCTATTTCTTCAAAGTATCTTAAATGTGGCGATCTTGATCCATTTTATCACTAAACTGGCGACTTTCCTGCCACACATTGAAAAATGGTCTGAAGTAATCCCTATATTTACATTAATATTGCTAATTTCGGTAATTTGCTACAAACAGAATAAGACTTAAGAGAGCTCTATGAACACTTTACCAGTTTCTTCAGACTGTAAAATGAACAAAAGTCTCTAAATGTCTCCAATGGACCAATAGTAACATGTAAACATGGGAATTAATTTAAAGTTGTTCATAGAGAATATCCCAAATATCTCCCATATACTGCAAGCTGGGATTGGGTTAGCCTAGTTATTTCCATTTGATCTGAATTTTGAAGTTAATTAAACATTTAAACTTATGATATTAATATTTATAGCTATTTTGATTTCAGATTTAATTTTTATTCAAATTTATCTTTGCTATTAAATGTACCATTTTTTATTTTGAATAGTTATCTACCTACATTCATAATTCAATTATATGAATAATTCTATGTAGTAGCTACCACTTTTTTTATCGTACTTAAAATGGAAACCATTGAGAATTTAGTAGAAGAAGCCAATGTTGAGAATACTCCTGGAGAAACAGAAGAAAATGCTGCAAAGAGCAAGTGCGGAGAATGTATGAGTTCTGTTCGAGAGACTCTGTCAAAGATCTCCATTGAACCTGTTGTCTTTATGTACACAACTGCTGTACTCTTGTCAAGCACACTCATCACTAATCTGCTACTGGAAAAGGTAGGCTAGTTGTCAAGTGGTAGCAGTTTTTGTTTTGCAATAGTCATATATAGCGGCTCTAATATATTTTGTATTTGGTGATTATTTGGTAGTGACAATATGCTCTTAAAATTATAGATCCCAAGAATATCATAGACGAAACGAAATGGTATCGAATACTATATACCGCTGGTTTAGAACGATTCAATAGGGTTTAATTCTCTCCGTCTATAATATTGTCAGGATCTATGATTGTAAAAGCATATTGTCACAACCCTGGTGATTACATCATCATTATTTATAGAATTGAATTTCTGTAGTCAAAATTGAAGGGTTATTTACTAATTATGACCATCAATAAAAGGTAATTTTTAAAGAAAATGTTGTAAATGTGGCTGATTTGGGAGACTCCTGAACATGCAACACAATCTGTTGCTTACTTTAAATACCATTGGATAATTATTAAATCACTCTCTCCGTCAACAGATATGCTCACAAACCTTCAACCAAACAGATGATGTTTGTAAGAATATATCGTCAAACGTAACTCTAAAGGATGAAGTTCAGGACTATGCCGCCAAGCTCTCCCTGTACTCAAGTCTGGTCTCAACTCTGCCGTCCCTTTGGATAGGTCTCTTCATTGGTGCCTACAGTGACAGGAATGGCAGAAAAGTTCCTCTCCTTCTGCCTTGCATAGGAAACGCCATTCAGTGCTTATTTTATTTGGTAATTTGAATATCTTATTTAAAAGTTCTAGCATTAGACAACACTAAGCCAATATGCCCAATAACAAATCATCCAACTTATTGTAGCTAACATATTCATTTACTTTTTAATCCTTTTGATACATCAATTCAAATTATAAAAAAATGAATATTCATTTTTCATGTTGATTAAATTTGCAAATGATTAATTTAATTATCTGGAATAACAATCAAGATTAAGTAGCCACTAAAGTTTTCCTGAGAGACTATCTCCTTGATGAGAGTATTTTCTCATCAGGTGTTTGCGTACTTCCCTTGGATAGCTCCTGAATATTCTATATTGTGTGCTATTCCCAATGGTCTCACTGGAGGATTTGCTGTCTTCATCATGGGATCCTTCTCTTACATCTCTGATGTGACTGAATCAAAGTAAATTGAATGATATAAATGAGTGGTATTTGATTCAGTTACTAGGGTTAGTCCTGTATAAATGGACAGTTCCACATTGTCGGTCATATAGGAAAAATAGCCAGTTAAAATATTAAATTATGTTGCCAAAAAAGTGGAACTGTCTGATAATTTGTAACTTACCTTTTATTGCTGACAACATTTGAAAGATTTTATTTTCCTGTAATAAAGAGAAGAAACTAATGAAATATTCTTTTCAGATCTCGTACTGGTCGCATTGGCATAGTGAATATTTCCCTCTCTATCGGAGCTCCCTTTGGACTCTTCTTGAGTGGAGTCATTTTCCAGAGATTTGGCTACTGGCCAGTCTACTTCACATCCGCCTGTTTGAACATTCTAAACATCATTTACATTTCTTTCCTAATAGAAAATATCCCTCAAAATGCCAACTGTAACAACTCGCAAGATAGTTCGTTGTGTAGATACGTCTGGTCTACTACAAAACTAGCGCTGTATGCAACCATCAGACCCAGAACACGTTACACGAGAGCTGCTTTAGTCGTGTTGGTGGTGGCTCTTTTAATGATGGTGTTCAGTTTTGATATATCAGGACTGACTTTTCTTTTCACCAATCTGGAGTTCAACTGGACCTACACTCCTTTTATTCACTTTGCCTTAGTTTCCACTGTTATAGAAACTATAGGCACTGTGCTGTGCCTTAGCATTTTCACCAAGTGCCTCGGAGTAAACGATTACGTCCTTGGTATCGTCACGTCTTTCTTCAGAATAGCTTCGTACATCATCATAGCCTTTGCTACCGCACCTGAACATATGTACATCAGTAGTGTTGTCAATATTGGGGGACTTGTGCCTGCAATTATTATTAGGTCTTCTTTGAGCAAAATAATTCCTAGCTCAGAGTTAGGTAAGTTTTTTTATCTCAATTGTCATAATTACTTAATGTAACTCAATTGTCATAGTTACTATAATTAAACAAACTGATCTTATTCTAGTCTCAAACTAAGGTTAGCTTCATAATTAGGAGCCATTCAATCTCATTTCAAACAATTAAAGTTAGAATCTATTAAAACACTAATGTATATGTTAGTGATATGTGAACAATAAAATTCTAACTACACATTTTATATACTTAATAGCTTAAAAAAATTATAATGTGTAGTAAGATAATGAATTTATGAAGCTAATTTTTGACCCACAAATATTTTTTATAGCTAACATGAATACCTATTGTGTACTTCTTAGCTTCTTCAATAATTTCAAACTAGCCAAATAAAGTACTCATTTTTATCCATTCTTCCCTATTTCCCCAAAGGTCTTTGCCTAACATCTCCCTCATCTCCTTCTGCAGGTAAAGTGTTTGCAATGATCTCCTCCCTAGAGTGCCTGGTGCCAATCGTCGCAGACACACTCTTCACCCTCATCTACACCTCCACCCTCTCAGTGATGCCTGGTACTGTGTTCCTAGTGGTGGCAGCCTTCACTGCAGTCATGACCTGTTGCTTCTTGTGAGTCAAAGCAACTTAGTACACACGTAGGGTTTTTTAAAACTTTCCACCAGACTTTTTGCTAAGCTCCTCCTACTTTTTCCACCAGAATATAAGAAAAAATGATATGATAATTATTTATTTTAGTTGGTATCAATGATACGTTCAGGTATCTTATATACCAACTAAAATATATAACAATTATATCGTTTTTTCTATATTCTCGTGGAAAAAGTAGGAGGAGCTTAGCAAAAAGTCTGGTGAAAAGTTTTAAAAAACCCTACGTGTGTACGGCCCATTGAAAAGAAACCTTTAATAAAAACAATTGCAATCAAATCAGTGTAAATAGGGGAAGTTATGAATTATCAGTCAGTTTCACATCTTCGGCCATATCAGAAAAAAACGATATAGTAATTATTATACTATTATTTTAATTATAATTATAATTAGCTATATTGTTTTTTGAAGGTGTGAAACTGACTGATAATTCATAACTTAGGTACCCTATCAAGTCTTGGCTTAAAAAGTAACATCTAATAAAAACAATTCAATGGACTTGCAATCAATATCAGCTGCAATAATCTGTAGCTAATAGAAGTGTGCATAAATGAACGAGGTGGATTATTTAAATGTCAATATTTAATCAGAACTATGTAGCTATAGATTATCGTTATAATAAATGGGAGATGAATATATAATTATAAAGAGAGATGCCTTTTCTGTGAACTGTAAAGATTATATATTTCTTGTTTTAGTGGAAATAAATTAATTATAATGAATGGAATTTTTAAATAGAAATATTTTACATTAATTGAATGTTCTAAATTAAGGTTTATTGAATGTAGCTACTGCCCGTAGCTCTTGTCTCAATTTTGTACCTATTTATTATTTCATCACTATTTGATTGTGAGTGAATAAGTGTTATATTATTTCTCCTCCTTCAGTGTGCTGCTGGTGATGCAGAGGAGGGGTATGTATGAGGAGTATGACGGCATGGAGGTGGTGAATGCTCCTCTTCTGGAGGAGGAGCTGCAGTATGGAGAGTATGAGCAACAAGAGGAGCTGAAGAGTGATGAAGAGCAGTGAAGGCAAGAGGAGTAGGTAAGGCAAGAGGAGTAGGTAAGGCAAGAGGAGTAGGTAAGGCAAGAGGAGTAGGTAAGGCAAGAGGAGTAGGTAAGGCAAGAGGAGTAGGTAAGGCAAGAGGAGTAGGTAAGGTAAGAGGAGTAGGTAAGGTAAGAGGAGTAGGTAAGGCAAGAGGAGTAGGTAAGGCAAGAGGAGTAGGTAAGGCAAGAGGAGTAGGTAAGGTAAGAGGAGTAGGTAAGGAAAGAGGAGCAGATAAGTGATGAGATTTATTAAAAGTATTTTTATTTTCTAATTATCTGTTAGCACACTATTTTAGGATTTAAAAACATAACCATGATGTTTTTATATTTTGTAAGCTCAAATAAATAAATTAAAAAAAAAAAATTCTAAACTAGGTAGCATTTTTTCTCAACAACGAAACCATCAATTGCACTCATTTAATTAAATATTCAATGAAGTGATGAAGATATTAACTACAATAAGATGCATAATTCTCGGAAAATTGGGTTACAAAATTGCAATGTGCTGCCACCTACGTTTCAAAATGGCTACTAGCCTTATTACGCCATTGTAACATTTAGTGGTAATTAAGCATCATTGCGAAACTTTTAAACTTGTTTGTTATTTGCTATTTCTTTCAGCAAGTTGTGTCTCTTGTCTTTTGTTTAAATTTTGTAAATTGACTGTTTAACCAGAGCAATGATGATAGCCAATTTGAAACGCAGGTGTCAACACGCTGCACTTTTAAACTGAAATTTCCGATTGTGTGAATTACGAATTATCAGTCAGTTTCATATCTTCGGTCATATAAGAAAAAAAAATTCTTTTATGATATATATAGTAGCTATGTATTTTTTTAATAAGAATTTTTTTTTAATTTATTGGTATCCATGATACCTGCAGGTATCATGGATACCAATAAAAATTAAATAACAATTTTAATATCGTTTTTTTTCTTATATGACCGAAGATGTGAAACTGACCGATAATATGTAATTTACCCTGGTGGTGTATCTTATTGTAGTTAATATCTTTGGCAGTTATTTTCATGGATTATATACTTTAGTGTAGCTATATAAACCTTGGTAACATTAACTAGAAGTAAAATGTTTTCAACACAATGGTCTCATACCAGATCATTTTACGGTAATTTCAGGGAAGCTTTATTATTCTACAATTATATTATATCTAATACCTTGAATGACTTACCTATTACAGTCTAATAGATTTTATAGTGTATGATTTTTATTATATTGATATTATATAATAATGAACTGGTTGAACAAAGAAAATATTGCAAGACAAGCCAGTCTTTAGTCTTATTGGCTTTGGCGTTAAAACCATTTATTGTTAAAACCATTTATTGTTAAAACCATTTATTGTTAAATATGGTAAAACATTCCATTGGACAGCTGAAAATAGGTGAACTATTAAACGTTTTGTAGAAACATACACATGATGTAAACACAAATTACAAAAATCACTCTCCCTAAAGTCAATATCATCTTAATAGTCAAGTTGTTCTTAAATTTGATTGCCTAAGGTGGGCGAAGCTCAATATTATTGTAGTTATATGATGGATTCTTAGATCATTACAATTAGGTACTGTGTTTCTTTTCCATTCTACATTAGCTGCGTGAGGTTGTGTTCTTTCTTTGCTCAACTTTTAGAATGAGTACAATATATCTTTTCTTGGTTGTAAAGTTTCATACTCAAATGAATTTCTATATTTGCAAAAGGTTTTTAAAATGTCAGGTAGCTATAATTAGGATTCAAACTTAAAGATTAGAATATTAATAGGGTAAATTATGAATTATCGGTCAGTTTCACATCTTCGGTCATATGAGAAAAACTATAGAATAATAATGATTTAATTTTATCGTTTTTTCTTATATGACCGAAGATGTGATACTGACCGATAATTCGTAACTTAACTACCCTACGTATCAACTCTTTTTTCCTGATGATGAATGGACATTTTTTTATTTGAAAGCTTGCATCCTGATATTACCTCCAATGTTGAGATTTAATAGCACTTGAAAATATAATTTCTTACTCAGGTTAGTGAATTCTGAAGTTGATGGCAAGAATTGTGTGAAAATAATTGAGATTTTTCTATTTATTGGCAGATGAAAATATGATTTCAGATTAATTATTTGTGTAGATTATAAAATAATACAAACTATTTTTGGCTGATCACTAGTAAAAGCATTTTGAAGAGTTGTGATAAGAAATACAAATATATTTTTTTAAATGTAAAATAATGTAGAAACAACAATCATATGCTTGTCAGAGCTGCATTTTATACCTGATTTATGATGGAATGAAATTTCGGTCTCAGAATTATAAATGACCGTTATGTAGTTTGCTGTATCTGCTAGTTTGTTGTACTGCACACTTCATGATTGTTTAATGACCTGGCAGGGGGTTCGGGGAAATTCGGAGAGACCAATTTCTCCGCTCAAATCTCATGTTAAATAAATGTCAAAACACATTAAAATTACTAATGTTACGTATCATTTTATAACTGTAAATGATGTTATCCACTTTTAATAAATACACTACACATTTTAGTACTCGTAATTTCAACTTCTTCTTTGATAACCCCATTAGAAACAGAGACCGAGTTTTCTGAGGCCAGAATTTCCTAGAACCGTTTTAATGGAGAAATATTGTCTTTTTTAACAAAATACTTAGGTAGGTATGTTATAATTTTGTGTTGTTAATTCCTAGTTAATACCTCACATACTCTCTTATGTATAATTAATTTAAGTTACAACAGTTTTAATCACTTTTAAGTTGTAGAGAGTTGTGATTAGGAGTCTAGGCTCTGCAGATTGTCTTATTAATCATTTTTATTCTCTTGTTATGTGATTGATTTTTTATTATTTGGATGTTTTACTCGATTATGTTTTCAATTTTTCACTCCATTTTAAATTTTATTAGTGGAATAAAGTAGCCAGTTACTTGCATATTGATTAAAATAAAGAAAACTAGTTACAAAATAAAATAATTAATCTGTGATAATAGTCAATATTTTATCTGTTTTATTGTAGATTAGGATTACATATTCCCATATATTTAAGTTAATTTGTATCTAAAATTACAATTTGTTGATTCTGAATTTCTAGCCAACTTTAAATTTAGTCTAATTTTCATAAGAAATATAATAACATTACAATATAGCTACACATTTACTAGTTCATATTGTAAAATATTTCGGTTGAAATTACGTATTTTTTTTAGAAAATATGTTTTTTATTAGTTAAACCTATTTTTGAGAATCCTGTATGTGGCATTGTTTACATTAATTTTTCCTAAGTACAGTCTTCTTTCATAATTCAAATTCCTTCATTAATCATTATTAGAGTTGTGACAATATGCTTTATAAATCATAGATCTTAAGAGTATCACAGACGAAATGAAATGGTATCGAATACTATATACCGCTGGTGTAGAACCATTGAATACTCTTTAATTCTCTCCGTCGATAATATTTTCGGGATCTATGATTTTAAAAGCATATTTTCACAACCCTATTCTTTCTATAGATGAATAAAGTAGGTTATATTACATGAATATATCATAATCAATAATATTGCAGAATTGATAGTCAGTACAATTGTATTTTTAGTATTAAACTTCTAATTTGTGATAGTATTGACTCAATATCATTTTTATATTCTATTTTATGAATATACTATTGTTTTTTCTTACTCCATCTGTAGGTTATAGGCTTTATAGATAGGCTTTATAATTAAATAAAGGAGATACTAAAATGTTGTAGAAACTGAAAGAGAAAATGGTGTGGAAACTGAAATAGAAAATGGTGTGGAAACTGAAAGAGAAAATGGTGTGGAAACTGAAAGAGAAAATGGTGTGGAAACTGAAAGAGAAAATGGTATGGAAACTGAAAGAGAAAATGGTATGGAAACTGAAAGAGAAAATGGTATGGAAACTGAAAGAGAAAATGGTATGGAAACTGAAAGAGAAAATGGTATGGAAACTGAAAGAGAAAATGGTGTGGAAACTGAAAGAGAAAATGGTGTGGAAACTGAAAGAGAAAATGGTATGGAAACTGAAAGAGAAAATGGTATGGAAACTGAAAGAGAAAATGGTATGGAAACTGAAAGAGAAAATGGTATGGAAACTGAAAGAGAAAATGGTATGGAAACTGAAAGAGAAAATGGTATGGAAACTGAAAGAGAAAATGGTATGGAAACTGAAAGAGAAAATGGTGTGGAAACTGAAAGAGAAAATGGTGTGAAAACTGAAAGAGAAAATGGTGTGGAAACTGAAATAGAAAATGGTGTGGAAACTGAAAGAGAAAATGGTGTGGAAACTGAAAGAGATAATTGTGTGGAAACTGAAAGAGATAATTGTGTGGAAACTGAAAGAGATAATTGTGTGGAAACTGAAATAGAAAATAGTGTGGAAACTGAAATAGAAAATAGTGTGGAAAGTGAAAGAGAAAATGGTGTGGAAACTGAAAGAGAAAATGGTGTGGAAACTGAAAGAGATAATGGTGTGGAAACTGAAAGAGAAAATGGTGTAGAAACTAAGAGAAAATGGTGTGGAAACTGAAAGAGAAAATGGTGTGGAAACTGAAAGAGAAAATGGTGTGGAAACTGAAAGAGAAAATGATTTTTAATTATTTTAATTCTGCAACACCAAAGGTTACAAAATGAATAGATAGTGATTTTATATCATTGTACTGAAAGTCCTAAATTATATAATATAAATAATAAACAGTTTATACTATTATTTGAATTTCATTCAATCAATTATATTATCAAACACTAATTTTAATATAACCAGCACTCAGGGTCTATCCTTTTTGACATCTATTTACCTTTTCTAATTGAAATTTTGGGAGAGATATGGTCAAAGGTCAAGGTCAATAGAACTCGATAAGTTTTCAACTAATTTGCTTGAAATTTGGTGGGTCGATGGTAATTATCCAAGGAATCAATTTATTAGATTTTGGGTTGGGAGCGAACAGGTTAAAGGTCAAGGTCATTTATAGGCGACGGCGACGGTATGCACTCAGCAAGTGTCCATCATTTAGTTGATGAATACTTTACACAGTTACACCTGGTAACATTTACAATACCTATTGTAGGTAGCGTATTACACCTGGTAACATTTACAATACCTATTGTAGGTAGCGTATTACACCTGGTAACATTGACAATACCTATTGTAGGTAGCGTATTACACCTGGTAACATTTACAATACCTATTGTAGGTAGCGTATTACACCTGGTAACATTTACAATACCTATTGTAGGTAGCGTATTACACCTGGTAACATTTACAATACCTATTGTAGGTAGCGTATTACACCTGTAACATTGACAATACCTATTGTAGGTAGCGTAGTACACCTGGTAACATTTACAATACCTATTGTAGGTAGCGTATTACACCTGGTAACATTTACAATACCTATTGTAGGTAGCGTATTACACCTGGTAACATTTACAATACCTATTGTAGGTAGCGTATTACACCTGTAACATTTACAATACCTATTGTAGGTTGAGTTTCTATCTGTACGTTTTTTACTATCTTTGTATAGCGACCTAGAAATTATAACTTGGACACTTCTCAGAAACATTTACCTTGTAAATAACTTATTACCTTCGAAAATTGCGCAAGGTAATGTTGTAGACGCTATTTATTTGTTTGTTTATCATCTTGTTATTCGCATAACTCAAAAAGTATTAAATCAAATTGTCTGTAATTTGATGGGACGATTGGTCATTATCCTGGAACCAGTTTATTAGATTTTGGGAGTGATCAGGTCAAGGTCATTTATATTCCAATGATTATTGGGTTGTCAATGTCATTTATAAGCGACGGCGAAGGTATGCGCTCTAAGAGTACCCGTTGTCCGGTTCAGAGTACACTTTATATCGTATTAAAATACCATTTTCTATTCCCTGATATCTGGTCTCGTTTATGCACTTAAGAGCATGATTTACTCAAGCTATCTAGAGTTTAATGATGCATGAGAGCAAGCATGGCATCGTCAGTTAAAAGTTACTCCTAATATATATTCTACGGACAATTTTCCCGATAAATTAAAACAATTGCTCTTTTTTTTCAAATACCTTATTCATCAAGACTGAGAGAAAGTTTACTTAGTCTCAACTAAACTATTGAAAAGATATAAGGAATGCTTCCAATAATGTACATATTATTTAAAAATATACCTAGTTTTCAGAGTCAGGCACCATGACGTTTTGCGCGGCAATTCATCTTGTGCTTTTTTGTTGTTAAGCGTTTCACTATCTTTCATATGACAAAAAATGACGCTATAGCATTAGAGAGAAAATGATAATTGGGAGCTTATCTATCTTAATTAATCGCTAAAAATATTATTACCTTACCTTATTAATCTGGAGAATTCTTTCCAACTATCGACAATCTATTGCTAAAAGATATCAGGCATAATGGTACCTAAAAGTCTAGGAGCGTGATACCTAGTTTTTTTTTTCTGGTGATTTCATTTCGAATTTAGTGAGTTACAATAAACTGATACATGCAATATCAAGTTTAGAAAGGGAAACTTAGCTTTAGGGTCACTAGTGTCAAACCATTTTATTACATTAATAGTGTGATACAACCAGGTGCACTGTTAATAACTTTCGTTCATTATGAATTATATAGGTAGTATTAGGTACCTACTTGGTAAGAAAATGTAAGTAAAAGGACAATAATAATAGTGTCCTAATTTGATAATAGTTTGTATGTTGACGTCTTAATTTGTTTATCGAGTATAATTATATACCTACGTACTTTTTAAGAAAATGTTATTAAATTGACTAGGTATAATAATAGTCCTAATTTGTTAATGGTTTGTATCCGTGTGTGCCGTTCTTTCCAAATGAGAAAACTGCACGCATTCTGTGGAAAGAAAAGAAAGTTTTTTTTCTTTCGACTCTCATGCGGAGACCAAAAAAAAACTGAGGACTTTTGCAGCTAAGACAACATGGAACAGAGTGTCAGTTTGGAGTGGGATTTGATGGGGGCAGGTGGGGAAAAGGAGATTGGAGTGGGGAATTGTAATAGTACGTTCATTATTTAATATCCTATTACGAGTAATTGAATTATTATATTAAGGAAATTCATGACCTAAGAACAGTTGTTATTTCAAAGTAGGTACTTGAAATAATAACATTCGTACTTTTCGCTATACTTAAAATAACTTGTTAACGTCCAGTAAACCACAAAATAACTTGTTAACGTCCAGTAAACCACAGAATAACTTGTTAACGTCCAGTAAACCACAGAATAACTTGTTAACGTCCAGTAAACCACAGAATAACTTGTTAACGTCCAGTAAACCACAGCATAACTTGTTAACGTCCAGTAAACCACAAAATAACTTGTTAACGTCCAGTAAACCACAGAATAACTTGTTAACGTCCAGTAAACCACAGCATAACTTGTTAACGTCCAGTAAACCACAGCATAACTTGTTAACGTCCAGTAAACCACAGCATAACTTGTTAACGTCCAGTAAACCACAAAATAACTTGTTAACGTCCAGTAAACCACAGAATAACTTGTTAACGTCCAGTAAACCACAGCATAACTTGTTAACGTCCAGTAAACCACAGCATAACTTGTTAACGTCCAGTAAACCACAGCATAACTTGTTAACGTCCAGTAAACCACAGCATAACTTGTTAACGTCCAGTAAACCACAGCATAACTTGTTAACGTCCAGTAAACCACAGCATAACTTGTTAACGTCCAGTAAACCACAGCATAACTTGTTAACGTCCAGTAAACCACAGCATAACTTGTTAACGTCCAGTAAACCACAGCATAACTTGTTAACGTCCAGTAAACCACAGCATAACTTGTTAACGTCCAGTAAACCACAGCATAACTTGTTAACGTCCAGTAAACCACAATACAACGTTTCATCATTCCAATTAATCAAGTAATAAATTATTACACTATCGATGTATCTTTCTACCATTTTGTTATAGTTTATAATCACTAAAAATCGAATTCGTTTGACATTTTTTTCTTTAATTGCATTAACTTTCGCTAGAGCATTTCAGTGCTAAAAGTGCAAGTCATGTACACGAGTACTAGGTAATTAGATAATTAGAAAAAATGTCTATTTGTATGGATAAAATGTAGTTAACTTTAAGCTTTCATTTTCTTTTCAAATCACATCACCGTACTCCTTTTCAGGTATTTTCTATGTAATATTACAGTTACTTACATGGCTACCTACAGCCACCTACTGAACAGTTACCCACCTACAGCCACCTACTGAGCAGTCACCTCACTAAATTACCATGATAACTTTTTTGACGCTTTTTTTGCTTTTCTCGAGTACTTTCGCCACTCCGCTGCCAGGTAAGTCAAACACATTTTTTACCGGATAAGAATAGTCTCTGTAATGACACACTGCAGTGCTTCATGTTAATGCAGTAGGTAGCTATGTGTGTAGTGTCTAACCCTCTCATCATTGGCTATTAATAATGGTAAAATGTTGTGGGGTGAGTTAGGAGTTGTTGGACAGTTTCACATTTTCGGTTAGATAAGAAAATAAATTAGTTTAACTTGGTATACCCATAGGCATCCAATTAAAATAATAAATATACACAATGTTAAATTATATAATTCTTTTGTTCGTGACCGAAAATGTGAAACTGTCTGTTAACTCTGAAATAACCCCAACATCTAAAACAATTTTGATAAAATAATTTTATTTGCTAAGTATTCTTCATCTAATTTCTCTCATTCTTTGGATTCTGAAAGTTAATATTCTGTGTCTAATTTCTTCTTAAATGTATTCCTAGTTAATTCCTGAATTATGAAAGACAAAACGGTTGCCAATATTCAACATAGTTCCAATGTTTAAAAACATGAAAGTGTCCTTTACAAATTAACAAAACATAACAAATCTAATAAGCCTTTAATTTGATTATACTTTGAAAGAAATTGGAATATGCATCACCCTATATACTATAGACGATAAGTGTTTGAATTGCTGCCTATATTATTTAAAAAGAGAATTATAGTCTTTTACAGAACTAACTGATCTTTGTTTTAATATTTTTACAATGTTGTGACAAATTAGGGTCACCTCATTATAGGTCAATCAGGAATATCTAAAGGTTGGATTGATGTGTGACCCACGTTAATAGCCACTACCAGACTACTGTGAGTGTCACCAGAGGCGAGGCTGTCCAGAGTCTTCTTAAACCATTTCAGTGTATTTTAAAAGTGGTAAATAGGTTCTACTGAAAATTACTAAAGAAAAATGTGCAAACCAAAGGAACTTATAACTAATTTATATAGCGCAATGACTCTCACTTCAAATTATTAATTACCATTAAAAAACAAGTAATTGTACAAGAAATAACTATAAAAAAATGAAAATTAATTAGCTAACCCTTTGTACCCTGAATTAATTTAATTAAGTAAACATATTTAACAATGCAATAAATAATTTAGAAGAAATCACAATTGTGCTTTCCTTAATATAAAGCACACATTAATTCTAATAAATGAAAACATTCACGAGAGTGTTCAAATTATCTTGAGAAACTCATCACTTCCAAGGAAACTGATAAATACGGTTCTACATAAATTGCTCGATCAAACAATGCTCTTTTATACCTACTGAGAAATCGTTAATTAATCTTGTTAATCATTTTACTTCGAGCAATTTACCGGCTATCGATAATTCTGAAACTGTTTTCATGATAAGTCTGAAGGTATTAATAATGATTCATAATGACTGGTCTTGAACGAGAGGCACCTATATTCGTGCTGTAAGTGGTTAGCAAGGAGGGTGGTAAGATATCCAGTAATTAGTTCATTACTAATATTGAATATGATATTGTCACTATTTTGCCCTTTATAAAGCGCATGAAGTAAGTGCCTAATTATATCAATTGCCGTTAATTATTTCCAGATCCTGCCATACCTAGAATACAGGTGATTCCCTACAAAGAAGACACAGAGAAACCATTTGATGAATTGCGGGTAATAATAACCAGGGCAGCTAATGTGAGTTGTGACTATTAGGGATAATAGATTGATTATAATACATACATACTATAAAAAGTATACTATAAAAAACTATGGTTAGTAGTATAGCCAGAAGAAATGTCATCCTAATTCAAATTGAATAATACACATACAAGGATTTTTACAATCAGTATTGCAATACAATTTTCATTAAATTTACCTATATTAGAGTTAATCAAGAATGAATCAGGTCAGCATAAGTAAAACATGATAATTTTTAACGTTGTATACAAAGTTATACTCCGTATTCGTATGAGTGAATGAAAAAAAACATTTCATTATTTCAGAGATGACTAAAAATCTTAGAGAAATATGTACTTTAAATTCTTACCTATGTACACATTTATAATCACAATACATGCTATGAATCTTATCCCTTTTCTTGTTTTCTTTACCAGGAGCTGTCATATGACAGGTTCCTTTATCCTCCTCCATCTGAACTCCTTCAGTCTGTCTATCCAACAACGAGGCCACCTGCCTCTATGAACAACTTGCTTAGCAGTTTCCAAACAGGTGTGGCACTGCTTTGATAAATCCTTATGAAGTAAAACTCCTCTATAGTGAATGAGTTAGGATGTAGCCTCTAAAGTGAACTCCTCTTTAGTGAATGAGTTAGGATGTAGCCTCTATAGTGAACAGACTTTCTTTAATTTGCGATGAATTGATATAAGTTTTAGAAAACTCAAGGCTATTGTATGGGACGCTAAAGGGAATCTGTTCACTATAGAGGCTACATCCTAACCCATTCACTATAGAGGAGTTTTACAGTACTAGTAGTTTATATCTCAGTACTATACAGTCACTGAAGTAAATTTATAAATTTCTAGTCTACCTAAGATTATTAATTTTCACCCCTTTTTTGCGAACTCACCCTATATGAATTACTTATTAAAGTTCTATTACAAAATCTCAGGAAATGCTGACATCGAATACTCATCAACGGAAGGTTTCATAATTAACGCAATTCTTCCCCCTGAAATCGAATTGGATCATGAGATTGTCCAGGGTACCCCAGTGGATAACATCCCGAGCCCCTGGGGCGAGCAGTACTACCCGGGGTTCATGGAACTGTTCACCAGGGGGGTCGATATGGTAATATAAAGCTATAATGAATAGTGTATAAATTTATTCTTGAAATGCAAAATATTAAAATCCAGTGTTTGTTTCAGATGTTAGACGTATACCGACGAATATCCGATGTATTTGATTGGACCAATTACCAAAGAAGAAAAAAATGAACCCACGTCAAATACCTTATACCACAACAATCAAACAATTTGTATAATATAATATTTATTTATTTATATAACAGTACAAATTTATAAAGTTTACAATGATCTTGTTTTCTTTTATATCCTAAATTGTCTGACGGAAGTGTCTCTGCGTTACGCGTTGCCGTGACAACGTCACCCAACAAACCCTATGTTAGAGTATAAAATGTACGGGGAAGAACTCGCAAGTGATAAATCTAAATTATTAGGTGAATAGAAGTTAATTACCACAACACTTTTTGAATAATTATATTAATTTTCATAATAATCCTCTACTATAAAAGTTAAAAGAATGAATAAAAATGTTCAAAAAGACGGTGTGCGTAGGAAGACTAAAATTTATCCTAACTATGATATCGAAGAGAGAAGTGATTCAGATACAGCTTCAGAGTCAACTTTGAGAGAAGATAAAGCTTACTACAGTGACTCGGAGTCTTTGACCTCCGCCCAATCTATTGAAAATAGTAATTATGTTGCAGATAGGAATAGTGAAGCACACCAAGAAAACTTTTGGCGACGAGAAGACGAACCTCTAGACAGTCGAGAGTCGCTAAAAGAAGAAGCTGCTGGTAGTGTGGGGCAGATAAAAGATTTATTAGCTAGGTTGAGTCCTATGATCAGCATGTCAGGAACTAGTGACACCACAGCTGAAATATTGATGTTCTTATCCGATACCGATCCGAATTTCCATACTCTTCAATTAGTTAAATCTATAAGAAAAGACGCAAGACTGCAGTTAGAAGAACCTGTGAAAACTTTAGCAAATAATTACACAGCCCAAAATTCATCAGGTTTGCGGAATGAAAATCCGGTCGTTTCCATTTTGAATTCTCTCTTCCATGAAAATAGTTTCACTAAATTCATGGAGGATTTTCAAAGTAATCTAATGTCTTCATGTGATCAGCTTCATCATAACTTTGATGAAGAAATGTCATCAGTCATGTTCCAGTATTTCATGGGATCAAATTCGAATGTCGACAATTCTCGCTCGTCAACTCCCAGTAACGGATCATCTCTTAATTCTTCTTTGAACCAATCGGGTTTTCTTTTCTTGACTCCAATGCAGTATAGTTCTATCTCTTCAGCTTTACTAACCAAACACATATCGGATTCTTGGTTAGATTATCTTAACCAACTGCTTGCAGTGACACCAGGAGAACCGGTCATTCAAGGCTGCTGGAGTGATCTGAAAAGCGCATTGCAGAACTGCATTCTCATTTCAATTCTCAAAGATTCAGTTCTGGACAATGAAGTCCTAGACAAGACTTTGAAAATTCATGCCAAATTGGTAGCTTCTCAATCTCAGTCTGCATGTACAGAGGCTAATCTCAACTTGATTGATACAGCTCTCGAATTTTGGCGATCGAAGAAATTTCTAAGAATTATCCCTAAAAATACGATGGTGATTGATTTCAAGCAATCAATTCGATTGCTGAAAATATTGAAACTGTTAATTCAATTTCAAATGGATTTAACCAACGCATGGATTAGATATCCTGATCATTTGAGCGTAGTGCTTGTCGAAAAGTGGTTGGATTTTCTTACATCCAAGAGTGAACGTCAAGATCATCTCACTTGCTTCGATCTAATAAGCATTCTTGACACAGATGCACAGTGGCTAAAACAGTGGGTGCATGGACGGTATGGACGCAGCAAGGTCATCAAATCATTAACAGAAAATCCTTATCTAATTAGGCTTTGCATGATAAATTGCACAACTTTCATCAATAAC
Organism: Caprella mutica; assembly: GCA_947561585.1. Lineage (NCBI taxonomy): Eukaryota > Metazoa > Arthropoda > Malacostraca > Amphipoda > Caprellidae > Caprella > Caprella mutica. The sequence goes on along the minus strand of CANNZV010000563.1, from coordinate 214,571 downwards.
GCTACCAAATGTGAGAATACTAATCCCGTTACACCAAATTCAGAACGGTTCATGAGCAATGAGCAATTTCAGAAGTTGAAATTCCTTCACTCCTTCAGCTTTCTATTGGAGATCTTCAAGTACCAAGAAGGTAGAGACATTTTACCTTTCACAGGCAATATCGAAGAGAAAAGATTGACATGCGATAAGTTCTTCAACATGGTGTATCGGTATATAGAAAAAGACCAATATTCTATTACGTACGTTATTCGAACTAAACTCAAAAAGTTCTGCACTAGTTGTGAAAATGTTACAAGTTTGTTGTGTAAATCAGGACTACCTAACCAGTACACCAAGAGACTTTTGAGTAATAGGCATGAAATTCATAAAAAGAGTATATTGATTCAACTGGAAACGATAAACGCCTTACTATTAAATGAAAGCAGTGGCTATCGGAATCTTCTCTTGGGAGATTCTGAGAATGGAGTTTCGAGCTTAATGTCGACAGTTGAGTGCGATAGTCTGCTGAAACTATTGGCCAGATTGACTCTTGAGGAACATGAGAGCTCTGCTATCCATGCTGTGGCTTTCTCAATGTGTGTCTCTGTTCTAAAATATCCTTATGGAAGATATCTGTACGCCGACCATTGGGCTTTCCATCAGACTCTTGTAAATCTAAGTAGCTTGAACGAAGAGAGGTAAGCCACTGTAATTGAATTCTGCTTATCAATATTCACGTTCTTTATCTCCAATTCTTACCTTATATATTTATTACAGATTTTTGGGTATATTAGCAGCTATTTGCGACAACTCCATAGAAATTGAACATCACCAGAGTCTTCTTCGCGAAACAGCAGCGGTGGCACTAGAAAATGGACAACTTGATGGCAAAAATCCAGAACTCTCTGCTCACATCATCGCCATCATGATGGCGACGGAGATAGGTAACCCTTACCAAATGATCATTTAAATTTAACTAAATATAATGCTTAGCTAAGTGAAATATAAATTATTACTCAGGTGCGGCTTGTATTGATCGAGTACTGGAAGAAGACTCTTCGTTAATTTGGCCGCAACAACCAGACGAAGCTACCAATCTTCCTCTACCTATAATTGCATTAACTTCATCGTACAATGGTGAGACTTGATAAAACGATGAAAAAATATTCGCCTTCTCCTAAAGGACAGTACACACGTAGGTTTTTCTAAGTCTTTCCACCAGACTTTTTGCTAAGCTCCTCCTACTTTTCCCACGAGAATACAAGAAAAAACGATAAAATATTATTATTTATTTTAGTTGGTATCGATGATACCCGCTTTCTTAAAAAACCCTACGTGTGTACCGCCCTTTAGAGTATATTTATGTATAGGTTATTAGTTTTTAACCTTCTTATCATAACACAGAGTGAATTATAACACATAGTTTAATCCTCAATACACAGAAGGTATAGAAATAATTGTAACACTTACAAATTTGAAGAGAACAATAATGAGATGGACTTCCTTTGGATTAACAATATTAGAATTACAATATCGTGAAATTTTGTATTTTCACCAGCAATTTATCAAACCAAAGATTTCTTACTACATATATTCATTTTACTTTATTTTTTAAAGGAGTAGAATTGCTTCTGAAACACGGAATGCGATTTATAGCCGGGGCTATTTTCAGCGATCTGAAATTCGCAGAAAGAGAAACAGGTCTGACTCTGCTAGCTGCTGCAGCTGCAAGTATTGCGGGCAAAATTCTTCTTCAGCATAGACTAGGCTACAAGGTGAGTGAGGATTTTATACCATCAATTATTCCGTAGAAAATTTTCAAATACAATAGATGATTGATCGGACAATGTAGCACGACCCTGGTAGCAATGATTTTTGGGCCAATGTTGTCCCAATATTGCCAATGTTGTCCCAAGGAACGTTGCTACCTAGAGAGTGGGTGCATGTGTAACACACCTTAGGCCCATTCTATACTGGCAGATGAAACGCCGCGTTTTCACTGTCCACTTTACGCCTCTTCAATTAATGACAGTTAAATGAAAGGAAGGCGGTAGAAACGCTAGTGTAGACTACAAATTTGTTTTCCATTCATTTAACAGTGATTAATTGAAGAGGCGTAAACTGGACAGTGAGAACGTGGCGTTCTATTTGCTGATATACATAGAATTGGCCTTAAATTTTAATATGCATCCTTTCCATTTCATCAGGAGGAGTTGATGAAGCAGCAGTACACAGAGGAAGGAGAGGCGATGGTAGACGAGTGTTTCCTACTGAGGTATCACCTCATCACCAAGGCGGTGAATCTGGGAACAGAACACATTTCCATACCTCTCGTACCTCCTCAAAGGAACGATGATGTGGCACAGGTATGTAGGGTGGTAAGTTATTAATTATCGGTCAGTACCCCATTTTCGGACACGTAAGAAAAACCGATAATTAATAACTTACCCTAAGCACTATTTAATTCAATGTTGTTAGTAGTATTAATTATCATTTTACCTTAAAACAAAATGATCAGCTTTTTGAAAACAGGTTCAAATATAATTCAAACAGTTGGTTTGAAAAAGTGTCACTGAATTCCAACCGTGGATTCGAAGAATTGGTAAGAGGCCGAATGACAGAATGTACTCAATAAACTTCATTCCACATTATGTAGGTATATAATATTTAAATGTTCGCTTAAGTTTTCAATAGCAAATTCTACAACAAATATCAGTCCCCTTAGCCTTAAGTCACATTTAATTATTTTCTTTCCTGAACATTGACTATTCATCTATTTTTAGTCCAGTGAACCGGCAATATTTCCTCAAGTCGTAAAATTGATCTAAATTAATGTTCACGTGACTCAAAAGAGTCCTGTCAGTTTTTGAAATTATCCTACCTTCTTCCTAGAGTCTTCAACCTACTTTAAGAAGGCTGATTTATCATTAATTTCAAAGGAAGATCAAAATAATTCATTGCAACGATTAAATCATTGATTATAAACTTAAATGGGTATATTGCACTACAATTCATACCTCATTATATTATTCCCCGTGCATTATATCAGCCTCTGAAATCATTGTAATTGAATTCTTCTCATGAAAACTTGGTCTAGCATGTATTTTCTTCTTTGATGAACGGCCGTTTATGTTTAACATTTTTAAAAGAGGTTTCACTGTATTAGCTTTACTGAAAGTATAGAAATATCAAAAAATCTGCATAGTTTGCAGAAGGAGAAAAGCATCATTTAATGATAAAGTTTCGCACCTTTTCAGTTCGCAGATGGCGATAAGGTCTCCTCCAAGAGCGCCTCTCTCCACAAGCGTCCAGCAGTGTCAGGTTTGCGACAGTTCATGCAAGGCTTCAAGATTTCGGTGCATGACCAGACGTGGCTGACTCACTGTAGAAAACACTTCGCTGCGGCTCTATTGACTGGTGACACCATAAAGAACTCCTATGTGATGGACATAGTAGAGACTGCACTGGAAGTTATGTACCCTGCAGTGTCCTCCATGCTTGTGGAGACAGACGAAATGAGTGGTACGTTCTATGTAGGGTTAATACGAATTATCGGTCAGTTTCACATCTTCGGTCAAATAAGAAAAAACTATATAATAATTGTTATTTTAGTTGGTATCCATGAGGTATCATGGATACCAATAAAAATAAAATAACAATTATTATATAGTTTTTTCTTATTTGACCGAAGATGTGAAACTGACCGATAATTTGTAATTTACCCTAGTATCTTCTTAAAGTTTTTTCTAATGACTTATTATAGGTAAGAGCATTTTATTATCGAATTAACATCCTCTCACAGTGCTGAAATACATGTCATATAATTGTTCCTGTTCTCAGATGCTTCTCCTCAGCATTCAACAGAAGATGTGGATATGACAAATTACGCTCTGGATCTAGCACAGAAGTAAGAAACTGTCTTGAATAGTTAAAAGATATTGTAATAACAGATATCAATATCCTATTTTCTCCATCCAAGATATTGTGGTCAGCACGAGCTTCTGAGTACACCAAGCAGGTGGAATCACAGCAAAGTCTTGAACATATTACAAAGGACTTCAGCAATGGAAGGATCAAAACTAAAGGCAGACTGGTATGCCATTTTGGTGTACATTTTCTGCGATGGCGATAGTGAACGGTAATCAGAAACAATATGCTTTTATAAATTATCAAATTTGAGAATATCATTTATGAAAATACTATATAGGTACCGCTGTTTTAGAAAAATACAATATTTTTTCAATTCTCTCCATCTATAGTATTTTCAGAATCAATGAATTTAGAAGCATATTGCAAAGACGGAAGTATAATTATTAGCTAGAAGGGTGGACGGGGAGCTAAAAAAATATACAGGGTATCTCATGTTTACGGTTTAAAATGTCAACCTGACGAATATATCTCCATCAAAGCCAAATTTTTATACGTCCTAGTGCTTCTGCAGCACGATATTCTATCACAGGCGAAATTTTAAACTCTTCCAAATGATGAGTAAGACTAAGACAAACTGAATAATAAAACAGATATTGATGCGATTAGGGAGACTCGTGCAGTCTCACATCCCTCATTTACAAACTATCAATAATGAATTGTTAATTTGGTCAAATTTTCCTCAGAGTCCACCAATTGTTGCCCAAGTTAAGCTGCACCCCCACCGCTATGATGATGTGGCCTTCTAGGGCCTCCTCCAAGAGAGTCGTGAGTCTTACACAGATTATACTGTCACTGCACGAGATCAACACCTACAACGCGCTGCAGGTATTGACGCAATGTTTATTAGGGTTGTGACAATATGATTAAAAATCACAAATCTCGAAAATATTATAGACAAGAGAATTGAAGAGTATTGAATCGTTCAGAAGCAGCGGTATGTAGCATTCTATACCATTTCATTTCGTTACGTCTTTGATATTCTTGGGCTCTGTGATTTTTGAAGCATATTGTCACAACCCGAGTCATAAGAAATCATGTCTATAGAGACTTTATCATCACAAAATCCTAATCAAAAGAATGTAAATTCAAATACATAATTAGCATCATTGGTTTAACTTCTAACATCTAATAGTTCATTGATGTTGCAGCACTACAGTAGCGGTTGCATTTGGAGTTTACTGGAGGGGTGGTTGGACTCGTGCTGGCTAGGTGAGTTCAGCACTACTTTGTTAAAATGTTAGATATTAAGTACAGTTGAATGAAATGTTAGATATGACATATAGTATAAAATGTTTATCTCTAACAGGAGTTATCTCTTGGAGCGAGATAGTGAATTGGTTCATTTTGATATCTCTGCGAGGACCCGATTTCTCGGTGTACTTCACAGTGGCTTTTCTCAGGTGCAAACTAAGTCAGTTCTACAGAGGTGTTAACAACGTTCACTCTTCTTCTGATTGGTTGCTGGCATTAAAGGTATATAGTTAACAACACTTGATAAGCATTCTAGTTTCTATTTTATATTTTAAAATTGGTTTTAAGTAGCTAAGAAGTATTAAAAATACTTAACGCTCAAATAAAACATACAAAGAATGAATGCGGTGATTCTTGGGCATATTTGGAGGCGATTTATAATTATTGATGTATCATTTAATTTGATAAAATTTCCCAAAATGTTTCCTCAAGTACCACCTTCATTCACAGTGTGACGAATGTAACAACTGGAGACTGAGTGAGCACCTTTCTGACGTGATGGAGATGAGCAAGAGACACAGGAGACTCGTTAACAGTCTCATTGGCAAAATGGACAGTTGAAAACCTCAGTAATAGGGTAAGTTACGAATTATCGCACAGTTTCACATCTTCAGTCATATAAGATAATAATTATTATTCAATTTTTTTTATTGGTATCCATGATACTTGGCTGTACCATGGATACCAATAATAATTAGCTATATTATTTTTTTTTTCTTATATGACCGAAGATGTGAAACCGACTGACAATTGGTAACTTACACTCCTTCATATCAAGTGATTATTTAATGATTTAATTATCATCGTGAATATCATTCATTTTTCTGTTGAATTATTGAGAAAATTGTCACCTCATTTGGTAAAGTTAATCCAACTGAACAGTGTTTATTCGACTGTAGTAATGGAAATGATATTAAAATAGAACATTTTAAAAATTGAAAGATTTGTTTTGAGTCCAGCTCTAGGAAGATAAAATAATTAAACGCGACAGGCACTAGGTTAAGTTACGAATATTTAAAATTATGAAAACCCATTCAAGTTTTGAATCAGAATCACTCCTGACGTAGGCAATGACTACTGACGAAGGTGTTCATGTGCTATGGCTGGTGTTGATTTGTTTCAGCAGGTCTGTCCGGTGGGAGAGAGAATGGTGACAGTACTGCGATAATGACTGCATCTCTGTGTCACAAATCTGCAATGGGAAGATGACAACAACAACTTACTAGTAGAAAATTGCTTCATATTCTTTAATAGAAGAGGTTGTTTTAAGGGAATCGCCTAAGTTCATTTTTTTATTAATAATCTGAGAATTCTAAAATTTAGCATACATGTAGAACAGGAAAAAATGTACTTTTGTTCATGCTACAATTTAGCTACAGCCTAACATTAATTTTTTACATTCCTGAAGGCAGGAAATCCTCTCAACTTTTTTAGTTAATATTTAATATCTCATTTTGTGATCTGAATGAGCAGCTGACCTTGCACACGAACACCGCCTCACTCTCCTGGTGAATCTTGGTGAAGTGACTGGAGAATTTGGAGGCGAGGGACGTCTCAAAGGGACACACAGGACAGTTAAGGAGCTTCAGGGGGATGTGGATCAGTAGCAGGTGTCTCCTGAGGGAACTGCCGTCTCTGAACCTCTGGTCACACTTGGGACACTGGTAAGGACTCACTGACGTGTGGGTCCTGCAAAAAAAACATCAATTGTAATAATAGGAAGCAGTAAGCTCATGAAAGCAGAAAAGCTACTGTGTCTACAGTCATCCAACCAGTTTTCATAAGAGAAAAAAAAGCAAAATTTGATCAGATATTATTTATAAATGAGAAAATGATATTGCCTAGAACAGTTACCAGGGAGAAATTCACACGGTCTTGTTTTAGATTTTTGTAGCATTTTAGAAAGTGATTTCAAATTTATTTCTTTAAATGGTAGCTACACTGAAAAAGAAGAAGTTGTTTTTCATTTTTTATCTTCAAAAATAAATGATTCATAAAGTACTTTTTATTATATAATTTGGAATAAAATCCTACGGGGCTTACCCTCCACGTTAGAAAATTAGAGGCTCACTGTTCTAGGGTCATTAAATAAAATGAATAATTAAACACCAATTAATTCACAAGCCAGTCTATCTACTAAATAAGACAGGGAATATACTTTCAACAATGAAAGCAGAGACGGTAATGTAACAATAAAAAAAGAGAATAGAATAATGAAGATGATTACTCACATTATATGTTTCTTGAGATCATTCAAATTATAACACTTGTAGGTACAATGTTCACAGCGATTTTTTTTAACCTGCAAAAAAAAAGAGATCTATTTATTAAACCTGGGACACGACTAAAAGAATTACAATCTCAACTTTAACTACAGTTTTAACATCTCTGTAGATGGAAGTCTTGTATAAATGTACATAACAATCTGAGACGGCAAGATTTGGAATCAATGCAGACAGCTGAGTACATTAAAACTTTTGATTGAACCGTGCATAGTTAGAGGAAGTTTTTCAGAGCTGTAGGGACTGAAAAAAGCCCATTTCATTTTTTTTACCACAAAATTGTAAGATAAAATAATATGGCTATCGGGTTTCAACCTAAACTACTTTTCAAGTCAATCAATTCTTTAAAGAAGAGGAATAAACAATTTTAGTGATACAAAAAAAAATGAAGATATAAAAATTTGCTATCTCTGCCCCGCCCTTTTTCGATCTAACTCTCTTTTAACTCTTTAACTCACACCTAGGACTCGACTCAACATACCGAGGTGTCTCTTTTCACTTTCCTCTTCTCCGTGACGTTAAAGTCCGGTGAATGTTTGCGGCGATGGTTGATTAACTGAGCAGATTGAGAAAATGTGGCACTGCACTCCTGAGGGATAAATAAAAAGAATTGATGGAATGTGGAGCGATGGAAGGTAACCTGTCAACTAAGAGTAAGTAACTCACCTCGCATTTGAATTGTTTCTGAGGTAGGTGAGTAAGGGTGTGAGTACGCATGACATGGTGAGTAGAAGTCCTGTACTCACCACACGACTCACAACTCAGCATCTCCACGTCTGTGTGGTGAACTGACCAAAGGTGATTTTGGGTCTTCGCCCACTAAGGAGGAGTAGAAAGATGAGAAATCACTTATGGTATTATCAGCATAAAATACGGAGAGTTAAGGGCCGTACACACGTAGGGCTTTTTAAGTCTTTCCACCAGACTTTTAGCTGAGCTCCTCCTACATTTTCCACGAAAATATTAGAAAAAAATGATATAGTTATTATTTATTTCAGTTGGTATCCATTATACCTGCAGGTATCATGGATACCAACTGAAATATATAATAACTGTATCGTTTTTTTTCTAATATTCTCGTGGAAAAGTAGGAGGAGCTTAGCTGAAAGTCTGGTGGAAAGACTTCAAAAGCCCTACGTGTGTACGGTCCCTTAGAGTGGAATCTTTACTGGATGTATTATTTTAACATACACATTTGAAAGGAGTGGAGCATATGTGACACTGAAATGCTTTTCCATCGCTTTTATCTTCTTTGTGACATTTAACGTGAATTTCTCTGTTTGGAGAACATGAAAACTTGGCCCTGCATCCTCCCTTGGGGCACCTGGAGAGGAGTTCATATCGACTTATATAAAGTAATGTTAGTTTACATTACATATTGCACATCAACTCATTCCACCCCTCACCCCATCGTTTTCTTAGTTCGTCTCACTGGAATGAGATTATTATCACCAATATCCTCCGTGTCTTCTTCACAGTTGTCAGTCTTTTGAGTCACTTCACTGGGTGGTAGAGCAGCAGGTTGGCGGGGAGGGGTGTCACCTTCCTAGAAATACAAAAGACTTGAAAAAGAGGGACAAAAGAGATAAAGGATCTAGCTAATGTTTGTGAGTATAGGCTATAATTAGAAGAGATATCCTATAATTAAAGAATGTTCTCACAATTATAGATAGAACGTTTACTCTATTTTAAATTCTATTGAAAGTAGTATGTTGAAACGCTAATTACAGAATATACCTACCCTATAAACAACGTATATCGATTCGATTGCTGGGGTTGTACCATTGAATCGACAGACCATTGTTTATAGGGTATATATAGTTAAATAATATTTAAATGAATAAGAGTGACCTAAACGAATTTTAATTTTTCTATTGAACTACTAAACTTAATATTTAGTAGTTCCTAAATCGGTTTCAATTGTCACCTTGATATGTCCTAGGATATAAATTTGAGGAAGATCTGAAGATTCTGTCCGTTGAGATGTTGAAGAATCGCTAGGAGAATTATTGATGTTAACTGGTGAGTCCTGTAGAGAGACACAGTAAGAAACTGTTCAATGTAAAACCTCTTTCCTATGTTACAGGTGAGAGAGTAAAAGTAAGAGTAATATCAGTTATTTATGACTTATCTACCTCTTTTGCTGTAAAATGGTCGCGATGGTTTTCATCCATGCTCTCATCCGATACAGTTATTTGCTTATGATTGAAGTCATTGGTAGGTCCTTTAGCAGGCGAATTTGAAGAGCCACACGCGTGTTCCTGGTATACATCCCTATTTTCGAATAAACAACCACATATTCGACATTTTATAACTTTCACCACTTCGTATTGACTGTTGGACTTGCTAGAAAGATCTACTGGGCTGCGTTTGCCTTCTTCTTCAATCGAATCTTCTGATTTCAAACAATCTAGTTCAAAGTTGAGGGATTCGGACAACTCTTCATAGGAAGAACTGGACCGATCGGAAAAGTCTTTAGTGCTCGAATCAACAGAGTCAGAACAGTCATTTGAAAAAGATTTGTTAGACGGGTGAAAATTCTCCATATATTTACGGATATCGTCTTTACTTTTGGTGGAATTGTTAGACTGGTGAGATTCAAATAAAGTGTCACTATTATCTTTGGCTTCATCAAGTACATCCTCTGACAAGAGATTTTCTTGAGATGGAACTTTAAACTGAGGTGTTCCTTGCTGACCATTTTTATCTGAAAAATAAACGAAACAAGTGTAGTTTTCTTGTTGACAAAACAGGGGGAAAAATGATCAGATGGTATGAATTCAGTATATTAACATAATCTTTATAGCTACATATAAATTCTATCATTTTTATGAAACTACTTAGTCACTTAAAATAGCTATGAAAAACAGTTTGCTGAACGATAAAGGCTCAAACACAATTTTATAATATTGGAATGCCTAAATTCATAGTGACCTATCGACAAAATATAGTTTTCTTCTCTTGATCAATTTAGTTGTAATATTTTCACGTAAATATAACACATTTGACAGTAGAATAGTACCTATAAATCATTATTTAGCTACTCACCAACAAGGTATTGCACAGGGAAATCATCCGGTAGAGTACCTATTATTTGGATCTGAAAAAAGAAATACGAGGACCATATATTATTATTTGGACGTCTGCTTTCAGGATCATATCAATGACTTCAAAAAGAAATTAAATACAAGGAACTGGAAGAAGCAGTCAGAAAGGAAAGTGGCTCAAGATCAAAGTCACCTACAACCAGTCAGTGAAAATGCTCATGGATGCAGAAAAGCTACTCCGTGAATAGAGGCACTTACCAAGGTATGTGACGAAAATGGTCACAAGTACCAGTGGCTGCACTCACAAGCGAAAAAGGAAAATGAAGAGGTGATATTAAATGAAGCATTCGAGCCTACCTAACACAAAATCTAAGACCTCGTGGTTGAAGAGCATAACCCTAGCGCTGTTTTGAAATACAATGACATTACGAAGTGTTAATAATATATTTAGAAGACAATTTCAGTCGCAGAATGTGTCTTATGGATTGAATTATAGAGTCCCAAAGGGTTTAATTTTAGCAACTTCGTCCGTGTGACTTACATACTGCTGACCGTGCTCCTCTTGCTCATTATTTCTATTCTCTGCTGGTGAATGTGATTCACTGTCACATTTCTTCTTGCAGTCCCCCGGCATTTTTGATGCCGCTGTTAAAGTGAATTTATTAAAAATAAAACACCTGCTGAAATGAAAACTGATACTACAACAATTAGGGTAAACTATGAATTCTCCAGCTTTAGTCGTTAATAATAGTTATATTCATTTATTCAAAATTTGTGTTTGTACTGTCATATTGATTTACTGCAAAATATATAATTTCCATGTAAATTTAATTGCTCATAAAATATTAATTTACATTTTTTTCTCAGTTAATGTTTGGACAGTGACTAAGGGTGCCTGCACACCAAAAGATTTAAAGCAAGAATGAAAGAAAGATTGAATTAATTAACATGGATATGTACGGGAGTGCACACACTGACAGCGAGCAAGAAAGAGAGAATGTTTGGGGTTTTTCTGGTAGTCATGATTTAGTGTTTTTCTGGTAGTTATGATTTAGTGTTTTCTTGGTAGTCATGATTTGGGGTTTTCCTGGCAGTCATGATTTGGGGTTTTCCTGGCAGTCATGATTTGGGGTTTTCCTGGTAGTTATCATTTAGTGTTTTTCTGGTAGTTATGATTTAGTGTTTTCTTGGTAGTCATGATTTGGGGTTTTCCTAGTAGTTATCATTTAGTGTTTTTCTGGTAGTTATGATTTAGTGTTTTCTTGGTAGTCATGATTTGGGGTTTTCCTGGCAGTCATGATTTGGGGTTATCCTGGCAGTCATGATTTGGGGTTTCCCTGGCAGTCATGATTTGGGGTTTTCCTGGTAGTTATGATTTTGGGGTTTTCTTGGTAGTCATGATTTTGGGGTTTTCTTGGTAGTCATGATTTGGGGTTTTCTTGATAGTTATGATTTGGGGTTTTCGTGATAGTTATGATTTGGGGTTTTCGTGATAGTTATGATTTAGGGTTTTCTTGATAGTTATGATTTAGGTTTTTTTTCTGGTAGCTATGATTTAGGGTTTTTCTGGCAGTTCTGATTAAGGGTTTTCGTGATAGTTATGATTTAGGTTTTTTTTCTGGTAGCTATGATTTAGGGTTTTTCTGGCAGTTCTGATTAAGGGTTTTCCTGGTAGTTGTGATTTAGGGTTTTTTCTGGTAGTTATGATTTAGGATTTGCATGGTAGTTATGATTTAGGGTTTTCCTGGTAGTTCTATACTTTGGGTTTTCCTGGTTGTTATGATTTAGTGTTTTCCTGGTAGATATGATTTAGGGTTTTCCTGGTAGTTATGATTTAGGGTTTTCCTAGTAGTTATGATTTAGGGTTTTCCTGGTAGTTATGATTTAGTGTTTTCCTGGTAGTTATGATTTAGTGTTTTCCTGGTAGTTATGATTTAGTGTTTTCCTGGTAGTTATGATTTAGTGTTTTCCTGGTAGTTATGATTTAGTGTTTTCCTGGTAGATATGATTTAGGGGTTTTCCTGGTAGTTATGATTTAGTGTTTTCCTGGTAGTTATGATTTAGGGTTTTCCTGGTAGTTATGATTTAGGGTTTTTCTGGTAGTTATGATTTAGGGTTTTCCTGGTAGTTATGATTTAGGGTTTTCGTGATAGTTATGATTTAGGGTTTTTTCTGGTAGCTATGATTTAGGGTTTTTCTGGCAGTTATGATTAAGGGTTTTCCTGGTAGTTATGATTTAAGGTTTTTTCCTGGTAGTTATGATTTAAATTTAAGGTTTACATGGCAGTTATGATTAAGGGTTTTCCTGGTAGTTATGATTTAGGGTTTTCCTGGTAGTTATGATTTAGGGTTTTTCTGGTAGTTATGATTTAGGATTTGCATTGTAGTTATTATTTAGGATTTGCATGGTAGTTATATAATTTGGGTTTTCCTGGTAGTTATGATTTAGGGTTTTTCTGGTAGTTATGATTTAGTGTTTTCCTGGTAGTTATGATTTAGGGTTTGCAAGGTAGTTATGATTTAGGGTTTTCCAGGTAGTTATATACTTTGGGTTTTCCTGGTAGTTATATAATTTGGGTTTTCCTGGTAGTTATGATTTAGTGTTTTCCTGGTAGTTATGATTTAGGGGTTTTCTGGTAGTTAATGATTTAGGGGTTTTCTGGTAGTTATGATTTAGGGTTTGCATGGTAGTTATATAATTTGGGATTTTCTGGTAGATATGATTTAGGGTTTTCCTAGTAGTTATGATTTAGTGTTTTCCTGGTAGTTATGATTTAGGCTTTTCCTAGTAGTTATGATTTAGGGTTTTCCTAGTAGTTATGATTTAGGGTTTTCCTGGTAGTTATGATTTAGGGTTTTCCTGGTAGTTATGATTTAGGGTTTTCCTAGTAGTTATGATTTAGGGTTTTCCTAGTAGTTATGATTTAGTGTTTTCCTGGTAGTTATGATTTAGGGTTTTCCTGGTAGTTATGATTTAGGGTTTTCCTAGTAGTTATGATTTAGGGTTTTCCTGGTAGTTATGATTTAGTGTTTTCCTGGTAGTTATGATTTAGGGTTTTCCTAGTAGTTATGATTTAGTGTTTTCCTGGTAGTTATGATTTAGTGTTTTTCTGGTAGTTATGATTTAGGGTTTTCCTAGTAGTTATGATTTAGGGTTTTCCTAGTAGTTATGATTTAGGGTTTTCCTAGTAGTTATGATTTAGGGTTTTCCTGGTAGTTATGATTTAGGGTTTTCCTAGTAGTTATGATTTAGTGTTTTTCTGGTAGTTATGATTTAGTGTTTTTCTGGTAGTTATGATTTAGTGTTTTCCTGGTAGTTATGATTTAGTGTTTTCCTGGTAGTTATGATTTAGTGTTTTCCTGGTAGTTATGATTTAGGGTTTTCCTAGTAGTTATGATTTAGAGTTTTCCTGGTAGTTATCATTTAGTGTTTTTCTGGTAGTTATGATTTAGTGTTTTCCTGGTAGGTATGATTTAGGGTTTTCCTGGGGGTTATCAAGTCCCCTAGCAGAAACATGCTGCTCCCTGAGGATTATTTTAACGAACTAACAAGGGAATAAAGAAAAACTATTTATATTTATATTTTAATATAAAAGTGCACATCAAAATAGTATGAGAAAAAAAATATGTATTGAAATGTTGGATAATCTTATATAGTTTTAATTCTCTTTATAAACATCAACCAAAAATGAGAAGAAATATTCTGATAGCCAAATACAAATGGAACGTATTGAATTATTCTAAACTGCAACATATAGTTATGTTTAAGTTATATTTGAAGAAAAACAAAAACAAATTCCAAAAAAACGTAAGAAAATATGAACACTCATAGCCATTCTGTTCTGTTTAAAATTGAAATCAAATAAATCGATGGAATTTTAAATAACGTGATTACCGAACAATCACACACTTAGTATGGAGTATCGGGCTATAAGCAGGAAACGGTAAAATAAATAACCATAAATCGAGCAACAATTACTGGAGAGTTCACATAATCTTATGTGAATAGTATATTTTGATTAATCATATCTAATTCATCAATCTAAACTAATGGAAAATTAAAAAAAGCTATTCTCTCGCGGAAATATTGAAGTGGCATGTAACTAAGTTTTATATAACTTATAATGGATTTGAAATTTGAATCTTCAAAATCTTTTTTCAATAGGATCATAATCTTCGGTGATTAGCAATGATCTCTACGGTTTTGTAAATTTACAATCGGCGTCTCTTCCTCTTTTTTGAAGTAACTTTACCATCGCCATACTTTGCCGATGTTTTTTGTTGTCGAGTCAAAGGGCAAGAAAAAGCGGTGGTGGGATGATCTGAGCTCTTTGGTAATTGAGACTTCGATGGATTTAGTATTAATGCATCGTTCGTTATTGCTGCAACTGTACAATTATTCTTATCGAAATTTAAAACCGTTTCACTATATCCGTCTTGACGCATCTGGTAGGGTTGATTGGAATCTTTCTTCACAGTGGAGGGAGATATGGATCTTGATTCGGTACATACGAGTTGTACATCAGAAGACGGGGAATCATCATCAATTACGTCAGAAAAAGTTGGCTCAGTTACATAATCATTACGATTAGAATTAACAGAAATATTTCTTTCAGATCGAAATTTATTTGGGAACGACGATGAACTTTCCGTTGGCTTATCATTTGTTTTGTTCAAAAGCTTTCGTGCTTTACTATTTCTCATTTCAATAGTTTCTGTATTTTTATGTATTTTGAAGCTGTAGTTTTCCAGTAACCAATCTGAAGGTAGACCTCTCTTAAAACCT
The DNA here is from genome assembly GCA_947561585.1 of Caprella mutica. NCBI lineage: Eukaryota > Metazoa > Arthropoda > Malacostraca > Amphipoda > Caprellidae > Caprella > Caprella mutica. The sequence goes on along the minus strand of CANNZV010000563.1, from coordinate 199,296 downwards.
GAATATTTCAAAGTCTCTAGTTCATCGAGAAGAACCTCCTTCTCAATACCTTTGTTCACAACGCTATTTATATACTCATTGATATTATTGATATTAGGCAGAGCTCCATAAAAAGCGTTTCGAACTAAATTGTAAGCATCTGGTGAATAAATAAACAGGAGAGAAGCAAAATTCAGAACATTGCTTTGGATCGGCCATCGTGACTTAGTAGTATTACGTATTTTGGAAATGCATTTATTGTAGATGGCACTAGCCACCGTTTCATGCTCTCCGAAGATGTCAACAGAAGAAAAATTGCAATCTTCAAATTTGAATTTTGGTTCAATTTTAATGGCACCATCTTCACTTTTAGATAACTTCTTTCTCAATCTCTTGTTGGCAAGTTTTTCGACAATACATTGCCTTTGAAACCGTTGAACTTTCTTCCTCAGTTCTAAATTTATCCTACTTAAATTTTTTAGACGATAATTACGAGCTTTTCTGGATGGTTTGACTAAATGACGAATCTGAACCCTTTTCTCAAAAACATAAGTTTCATCATCGATAGGGAAGACAATTTTGTCGCATGAAGAGATTTGCTTATTTGAGAGATAAAAACCAGTTTTAGGTTCATTTGGAACGATATCTTGATTATTGGAATTTTTAATTTTATCGTTAATATTGATAACGTTGCTATTCTTTATTTCTATGCCTTCAGATATGGAATTCACAGGATTATTTTCAGCATCAAACTTTATCTCCGTTTTTAAATTTTGAGTTTCTTCATTATATTTCAGACTATCGTTACAGCTTGAAGAGCAATCTAGCTTACTACTAGTTTGAACACTTTCAGTTGAGGTACAAGAGCTAACGATCGGAACAGATCTACTTTGGATGGGAATTTCTAACCCAGAATTTTGATTTGAGTTGACCGGGATATTCACAAAACTATTCTGAATCGAAATTCCATGATTCGTTGAAACATTAGAATTATGAGAGGCAGATTGAGAAATTAGGCAATTTTGAGCGAAGATTCCAGAATCAATAGAATTTGTGGGATACAAGTTCATATTTGAAGAACCACTCTGAATTGCAGGTAAAATTTTCACAGAATCAGTTGGTTTAGCAGATATGGGTATGGTTGATATCATAGAATTAGAATAACTGCTTTGATCAAACATGATATTATTTTGTAAGAAATGAGGTTCATTAGCACGTGCAATCATGTTTAAATGATTATTTCCCATGGAAATTTGATTTACTTGACTAACGGCAACTGCATTCAAATTATTATTCTCAACAGGAATAGAATTCAATAAACTATTTGTATTCACAGCAATATTTAAATTGTTATTATGAATGATAGGAGTCTGTTTCGAAGGAATGTTTTGATTTGGAATCGTAATCAAATGGTTATTTTGAAAACTTTGACTTAAACCTGAATTATTTATATTATTTAGACTTGTATTGTTTAGACTATTATTTTGAATGTTTTTATTAGTTTGACCTACAAGATTTACATTTTGAATGGGATTATTTAAGTTAGTGTCTTGGATGTTTTTAGCTAGACCTAAGAGATTATTACTTTGACTAGCTTTGCTTAGGATTTTTATTTTCTTAGTTGGTCCTAAAAGATTTCTATTCTGTTTTGCTTTGTTTGGGCTATTATCTTGTACGATTTTAGTTAGACCGACGAAATTATTTTTTTGATTTTTGTTTAGCCTTTTACTTTTTTTAGTTGGACCTAGAAGATTTCTATTCTGACTACCAATGTTTAAGCTGTTATTTTGGATGTTTTGAGTGTGCCTTATTTGAACCCTATGATTTACAATTGAATTTAAATTATTCTGGATGTGCTTTTGTTCGTTACTCTGATTTGCAAGAGAATTGAAACTATTATTTGGCAAAATTTTAATCTTATCTTTACTATTCTGACTAGCAATTAAACGGGGACTTTTTTTCTGAACGATTGTGGTTTCACTGACTTTACATATTTGAGTTTGATTGACTTGATTGATCGTATTTCTCACTGGACTTGTTTCACCATTCAAAATAATATTGGCTGGATATGTAGAACTATTCAGATTTGGTGGAATATTTGTGCTACTATTTTGTAGAACTGAATTAATTTTATTTTTTGGATACGCAAGTGTACAAAGTTGGCCGTTCAAAATCACTTGAATTGGCATCGAACCATTTATAGTAACTGATGATGTATTCGAACTATTGGAGATATGACTCTGATCCAAATTAGTAGCATTAGAACATTCGTTTGGATGAGTTTTTATAATTGAACTAGTTCCGTCTGCCAGTTTTGAATTACTACTTGATGAACTAGAATCCATCAAAGAGTTTACTTTTGAATTTTGAAGTATCTTCGGACTAGAAGGATTTTTCTCGACACCAACAGACAAGGAATCATCAGTTGCAAATTCATGAGTATGATCAAGATTTAGTGGTAGATCCACTTTAGAATATGTGGAGAAGTCAGCATCTTGTGGTAGAATGTAACGTGGATCAATGGCTTCATTTGATAACGAAGAGACAGATATAGAAATATCATCATTATTTTCCGTCTTTATTGAGAAAGGAAGATCAATATTTTCAATTCCGGCAGAATTAACTGAACAATCAATCGATGGATCTTCCGTTTTGATTTCAGGCGTTACTTCGATTTTTAGATTAGAGGTGTCATGTATCTCCTTTTTAAAATGATTATCTGATTGAGAATCTGTGTCTTCTGACCGTTTAATTTTCTCCTGCTTTTTAGTAGTCACTAAAAGCGATGATTGAAAATCTTTCGCATCAAGACGATTTAAGACAACTTTAATGTCCATCATTTCTTCTACACTGTCATGAATGTCAATCGGAAGACTTACATCGAGTAAGTTCATATGATCCTTCAGTTCCCTGAATTTTGTTAACTTACGTCTCGTCATTTTCGAAAGCTCATCTTTATCGAAGTGAGATGGAACAGCTCTTTCCTTTAGTTCACCACTTTCATTGTAATCATCAATGGAGAAATGTCTGGAACAAACAGTCAAACAACGCAGCATCTCCAAATTGAAGTCTATGATATTCAAAGCTTTCACCCACTTAGTTCTTGTTAGACAGTGAGATGGGAATCTGTGTTAAAATTAAATGAAGTTAGGACTGACAATGCAACGTAAATTGAAGGGACAGAAGAATGGAGAATCTATCTGCCATTTAGACGCTTCCGTCTATTAAATTCTTTACCTCCAATGCACCCCGAGGTAAGGATTTCACTTTCTAGATTAATAGATATATTCTTTCAAGTTTTATAAAAAAAATCATATTTTGACAATTGTTTGTATCTACTACTATGAGTCTATGACTTTATAAAATATAAGTATATTTTATATTTATTTTGAATGTCATTCAATAAATTCTTTGATTGGTAGGGTACGTAAACACTACAAGCGGAACGGAATTAAAGTTGTTCTTTGTTTGGAGCGTCGCTCCGCTCCGCTCACAGTGTGAACAGCCAAGCGTCTCTGCATACGAATACCAAACAACATTAATGACGCTCCGCTTGTAGTGTCCACGTATTCTAAAGGCTTTAAAACCACCCCATCTTTGATGCTAACTCTGTATAAATGACAGATATTCGCAAATACTTTCAAGTTTAGTATGACATACCTGTGATATTTAATACGTTCCATATTTCTTTCATCACATGCACAGCAAGATTGAAGTTGTTTTTTCGATACCTGTGACAAAAATTACATATGTTTAATAGAAACCAATACATATTGCAGTATGTTACGTGTTTATTATTTATTTTATGTTGTTTTTATTGAACCATTGCTGAAAAAAAATACGAAAATACTGTTCAAGTGTCAGCTATGGTAGTGAAACGATTACTTTAACTTTGCTAATTACCGGTAGGGGAATTTCTATTGAGCACTATCTTTTAAATATCTTTTAAAGTTAGCATCCAGTAATTGGTTCAATACCATATCGGAAATAAACTTCCACCATTCGGTGCAAATGCACAAGTTATAAGCTAAAGTTCATAGTAGTTAGCTATTAGTTCAAAAAAAAATCGCTAGAAAGTTCGCCGTTATAAAAATTGAAAGACAACTAACCTGTTCACTTTTGTCAAGATCCATGACACTGGGAGACTCTGGATCTGAAATAGCTAGATCAGTTCCATGTGTCTTAAATTTAGAAGAATATTTATCTTCGAGTTGCAAGGGATCAGCCGTTTCTACCAAGATAGGAGAATCCGGATCGAGGCAAGTGACGTCTGAACAACCCCTTCCTTCAATAGTGGTGGAGTGAGGAAGAGATGAAGCTAAAGGAATTGAAGATATTGGCGAACTGGAGGATTTAGTTGCTGATGGTGTAACAACATATGAAACTGTCTTGAATGGTTGTACATTTGATTGGCATGATGATGGAATGGTTTTGGAAAGCATAGTAGTCGTGATTGGTCGAAGACTTGATGTCACATAACCGGTTGTAACAGAAGCATTGGAGGGAGGAACTTTAAGAGAAAAGGAAGATGGAGTCGCAATTTGTTGAGATTCGCTGATAGATGTTTTTGGGTGTATGGGAGTGTAAGAAATAGCAGGTTTGATTTTTCTGAAGGGGGGCTTGAAACCAGGAGCTATTTCAGGTTTTGATCTTGGAAAAACGAAACGTGAAATAGGCTTACTTGGAATAACCTTTTTCCTGTTTCTTGGTTTATATGGTTTTCGTGATGTTGTCAGCAAAGGACGACTAATATAGCTAGAGGGAGTTTCAGAACACTGTTGAGTAGAGGATGTTAGTAAACTTCCAGATGAAATGTAATTATTACCAGTTCGGTTAAAAGGAGATGATGACGCAGCTACAGTAGAAATATCAGCCAATGTGCTACCTATGATTGGTTCAATATTAACAGATATTGAAGATGTACTCTTTACAAAATTAGAAGGTATGAAATCATTCAAATTAGGATACTCTGTAGTATCCGATGAACCCAGGGACATTGGAATTAGGTTTGGGTTAAAGTGATCGGAGCAAAAGTAAGTGTTTTCAGAAGGAATGAAGAAATAGGACTCGGGAACAGCATTGATCCACTTCACTCTCAGCATAGGTTCATCTGGTAACCTGAAGATAGATAATATACGATTTATCAATATAAAATATCTTGTAATAATCATAATTTTGGTCTACAGCTAGTTTACATTATAGTCACTCATGACTAGTGTGGTGACAATATGCTTTTTTAAATCATAGACAATGAAAATATTATAGACGTAGAGAATTAACGAGTATTGATTCGTTAACCAGCGGTATACACTATTTGATACCATTTCATTTCGTTTCCTCTATGATATTCTAAAATCCATGATTTTAAAATCATATCGTCACAACTCTAGTAATGACATCAGAATTGAAAGCGGCAGTCACATCTTTTCTTTTAAAACATTCATTTCTATATTGCAAAGAGGATTGTTAAAATACCATCATTTTATTTTGGATTAGATCTTTCGAATAGTCACATTCCAATCCGAAAGCTTAGCCTATAATCCTAAAAATGCTTTCAACAGTAAGATTTTAACAAAAAAATATATGCTATCTTTCAACCATCTTAAATATAAATGAAAGTTCAAAGCACAAATTGACCACTGGAAAGAATGTATTTAGAGTGGATATTTTGATTTAGTAATAGAGAAGATAATTACCGCCTAAGGCTCATTCTATTCTAGCAGATACAATCATAATCATAAAAGGCCGCGTTTTCACCGCTCACGGTTAAGTGAATGGAAAGCGGTAAACTGCAAATTTGCTTTCCATTCGTTTATTGTGATTAATTGAAGAGGCGTAAACTGGACAGTGAAAACGCAGCGTTTCATCTGCTAGCATAGAATAGGCCTAAGATATTACTAATCAACAGCAAAGCCAAAGATATTTTACCTGAAGTAAACGACGCCATTAGTCTCAGATTCTTTATTGGGGCACACACAGCAGCTACGAGGTAGAAGTGAATGGGACATCTTGCTGCTACACCAATTTACACCGTGGTAGACGGGGCAGGTTATCTTAAATTTTCATTCAGATCTCTTCGTTGGATCAATTAATAATATTATTTCAGAATTTCATTAAACTAGTGAACGTACGTACTATCAAAATACCAATGGAAATGAACATATAATTTACCTTGAGGGGACCGTACATGGTTTTCGAAAACTTTTTTATTAATGAAGGAAGATTCAGTTCTGAAACTTGGTACCCAGATATAAAATTGAATTTCATATGGTTTTTGTTCATGGCATTTTTTCGATTCGACCCATAGAAAACGAGTTATTCGAATTTCGAACAACTTTTGAAAAACCTAAGGCTCTTACAATTTTGAACCAACGGCAATGGGTTTTTTTATATTCGATTTTCTACGAAATTCTCTACAAAATTGCGGCAGCGGAATTTTGATTTTCGGAAAAAAAATCTTGGAAAAAGAAAAGGGATTTTTTTTAATCTAAAATTTTGTAAAATAATTCGAAAATCAAAATTCCGCTGTCGCAATTTTGTGGAAAATTGAATGAAATAAAACCAATGCCGTAGGTTCAAAATAGTAAGAGCCTTAGATTTTTGAATACCAAAATTTGTAATTTTCAGAAGTGCCAGAAATAGCATTCAGAGTTGCGGTGTTTGATAACTACTCTCGACACGTTGCATCTCTATCGTGTCAGATATGGAGGGCAACTGAAGCGTATTGTAGCCAATTGCTTTCGTGTGTTCTGAGGAACCCGAACTATACCAGATATGGCGAGATAAATAATTATTACGAATTATCAGTGGCTGATAGGGAGTGTGTGGAGCGCAAAGCTGTACCCCAACCCTCGCCTCGCCTCCTCCCCTCTCTCCAGTGGGTTATAGTTACACTAGGGCTCTAATAATTCACTCAAACAACTAGAAGGTTATTAGGTAGCTATTTACGAAGTAAGAAAAATGACGAAATTATGACATTATGAGATTTTTCCATGTACGGTCGGTCCCCTTGAGGAGAGTGTCTCACTTTTTTACTTTTTTTTGTTTCTCAGACTTGATTATACTACAAATTAATACTTTTTTGTAATCCTTACTCCTCTCTCATTTCTTGGCTTAGAGACATGATGTTGGTTTCATTTTGTTCAGAATTGTGCACTTTGCAATAGTACGACCCGTTCCATCAAATTCGCATTCTAAAAAAATAAAAAAAGTTTAAAAATGTGGATTATTTTGAAATATGGTTACATTTCCCCATACACTTTTTTACAAGTTGTGAAATAACATATCAACTGATCGTACTTAAGTAGACAATTAAATTCTGAATAGAAAGAAAAAAAACAGGTCGCTAAATCAAAAATTGAAGATGGAGTAGGCCTTAGAAGTTGAAAAATGAAAAGTGTTCAGAACTGCCACTTTTGGATTTTATTTTTTTATTCTCATTATTTCTTTTTTACAAAAGCAGTACTATATTGATTAAATGAAAAATACTTGAAACAAACAAATACTACTTCATAATATACCTTTTTGTTATTTTTGCTTCCCCCCGCTCCCCTTTCTTTTACACATGATTTGGGACATCATGAGGTGTCTTTTTAATAGTTTTTATGCAAAAATCATTTTTTGAAAATTATTTCAAATTTCGGTGAGACACTCCCCTTAATGAAGGCAGAGGGTGATTAAATAATAATTAACAATACATCTACCAGTAATATACGAGGGTGTAACACAATTTAAAAAAACATCAATACTTCTTTCGATCATTTGAAATTAACTGCTTTTGAATGAAATGTTTTTATGTAGCTCTAGTACGGTATTTGTAGATAGAATTTAAAAAAATAATGAAATGGGAACAGAAAATGAAGGGTGAAGAAAATATGATGGACACATTTTAACGACTCTTGGTTTTGGTCACATGAAGATGCAAACGATCAAAAGTTTCAATTTAAGAAGTGGCAGATTATTTAAAATCGCAACAATTAAGTTATGTAATAAAAAAAATAAGAACCAAAAAACTTTCGCAAATGATCGATATATATTTGTTATCTACATATCAAATTACTCCGTATCCTGGATGTGACCAACTAATGTTACTTTTAAAGTAATGTAAGTAGCTAGGGACCCAAAGGACGCTAATCCTATTGAATATCATGGATACACCCCTGGGGAAAAGGATAATGAAAATTAAACACACAATTGAAAGTTAATATTTTCTTCCGGAACAAAACATACATGAGGTCAGAGCTAAATTAGTGATAAAATGCCTTTGTAGTTTCTTTGAATGTATCGTAAAATTCGATTTGGATCATATTAAACTTTAATTAATTCAGTATAAGGTCTAAAGTCTACTTCAAAAGTGAAGGCCATATCGCTGACGTCAAAAGGAAATTAAGTTCAAGGGACTGGAAGAAGGAGTCAGAATAGAAAGTGGCCCCATGAACATAGTCACCTGGCACAGTCATTTAAAAAGTATTTCATTAGCTATATAACAGCATCAATATTTTACACAGTAGTGAAATCAATTGCAATTGAGGAATAAATCGGAGTTCTCAATCTTATGCTATTCCATTTACCTATTCATTATATACCTTTATAATAAATGAAATTTACACTATTTACAAACGCAAAATCCAAATCCTCTAAAACTCCTAAGTTACATTAAAAAATATAAGAAGTTAAAATATAAAAAAAGACATTCCTTAATCCAAATTGCAACAGTTTAGGGCCAAAGAGACGCCATCCCTGGGAGCCTTTACAATAAAAAAATACATGGCTACGTAACATAAAACCTAAATCCTTTAAAACTATAAGTTCCGTTAAAAATTTATAAAAAGTAAATTATTTTTGAAGAGTAATACAATAGTTTTGTTAATAGCTTAAACAGTTTCCAAATAGAGCATACGGGAGAAATCAACAGTACAATGGTTATTATAAAGAAATACATTGAATTACATATATACAATATACCTCGCCAAATGCAATAGACTATATGACAGTACCTCAATAAGAAAACAGCCACTATACAATCACTTTTTAGAAATTAACTATTGCAAGGAAAGGCATCAGGAAATCAAATTTCCACTCTCAACTCATCTCCACATCACCGGCAGATTCATCTATGCTGAGGTTGGAGGGGTACTCATAGCTATCCAACTGTGAATTAGTTTGCTCTCTCATTTGAGAACTCTGATACACAATGCTAGGTCTCAACTGATCAGTTGTAATGTAACTATTTTCCGATTGCAAATTGACGGTTGTGACATAGACATCGGGATTATTGATGGACACTATAGGAGCTAGGTTAGGAAAGTTAGATGGAACAGTCTGGGTTATTATTTCAGCAGCAGGATCCCCTGAAGAATTTGAAACTGGAACAATAGGTACCAAGATGTTACCATCAGACTGAAATATGCCATCGTTACTACTAATGACATAGCGGTTAGAGTCCAAACTGAATACAGTAGAAGGCGAGAAGGGCATCATTGCATTATCTGAATTAGTATCAACCGAAGAAAAAGTCTGCAATTCGTAAGGTAAGCTCGAGCAGTTAGTAGAATCATTTACAGCTTGTTGTGAATTTGAAATGTCTGGAAATCTGGAACTGCCAACAGTAGTAGATTCATACATCACTTGTTTAGAAATAGATTCACTCACAGTATTAGATATAATAGGCATTGATGGGCCACCTGATTTGTCACTGCTCAAAGTCTTACTCTTCAATTTATTAGTGGTTGAATTTTTCTTCAAGGGTGAAAGAACAGAATCCGTGGGGTTGGTTTCATTACCAACTGACTTGTTTGTTCTATCAACCGAGTTGTCACGCATGTAATTCAAATCATCTTGATCAACAGTAACTAATATTTCGGAATCAGGCTGAGGTAAACATCCATTCGACACGGCAAGTATAACTTCTTGGTTGTGGGATTCTTTCTCGACTTGAGGTACATTAGCAGTCAGAGCAAGCTGTTCATCCGTTGCTTCAAAGTTATTCTCGGCAACAACTTTGAGCATGTTCATTAAAGCAGATTTCTCAACTCCACCTTTCAAAATAGAGCTTTTTCTTTTTATCATGTGCTTAGGGTGAGGAAGTGCTTCATTGAAAGCCTTTCTAACTAAATTGTAAGCATCAACTGAAATGATATATAAGAGCAAACTGAAGTTGAGGATTCGTTGAGTGTGATTACCTTTCACAGTATTCCTTAGTTTTGCTATCAATCTACAGAACACATCTTTAGCCACAGAGCTAGAGTCTCCCACTAATGGAGTAAGTTCATCTTCCAGAGAACTCGGTCTCATTCTCATTTTTGCTATTTTCTTTTCCACTTTTGTAAATCCCTTTATGAGATAACCGACTTTCATTTGTAATGCCTTAATTTTGAGTTTATAATCTTCAGCCTTACTCTTGTACTTGTATTCTCTTCCTTTGAAACTTGATTCAACATTTTTCAATTTAAATCTTAACTCTTTATTTTCTGCTTTGATTTTATTACATTCATTTACAGGTCGATCACAAGAATTCTTAAAAAAAGTATGCAGGGTACCATTTACTGTGAAGACTATTCGATCTGCTTCGATCACTTGTGCTCGTGTAACATAGAATACATCGCTCTGTGTAGCAGTAGTAACATTCTTTGTCTTTGGGGTAACTGAAGTGACATTAGTGGGTATTTTATACACTGGATTAGATAGCAAAGGCACTTGGTTAAAAAGCAATGGTATTGGATTGATAATAGGTAGAGTCTGAATTTTCACAGCTGAGGGATAACTACATAATGGCAAATCCTTTGGTAAGTAGTTACTATTAGAAGAACCAATTTCACTATGAAAACCGTGGTTATCATTAGTAATCTCATCATAATATGTCTTTCCACTTTCAAGATTGGTACCTCTATTTCTAGGCCTTTTTCTACTCTTTCCCATAGAAATTGCTACACTTGGATCCAACCGTTTTAATACTACTTTGGCTGATAGGAGCGATTCCACACTTTTGTTGATTGTTTTAGGATCTAATATTTGAATTTTTCCTTCAGCTTTTGATCTATTGGAAGAACTGTCATTCATAGTAATACTGAAACCATTTCTCTCAATGGAGTTTGGATATGTTTGGAAATGTTTTGGGCATAAATAGAGATTGTCAAGAGATGCTATCTTGATTCCTTGTTCCTTCAAAGCCGTCTTCCATTTCTCTCTTGTTTCATTGTTGAATGGAAAACTGTCAAAAATAATACTTTTAGTACGGGATTTTGTTTGCAACTAAGTATTTAAAAAATTGCAAAGGGACGATTTCAAAATTGTATAACCAATAAATTAATAAAAAAGAACATGTAAAAAAAGCTAATCTGGACTTAAATTCTTAAGAATGACTCTATAAGTAAATTTAGGTTTACTTTCAAAAAGTTAGAATTATGCTAATTTTATAACTAATTCCTGAAAATGAAGTGATTATCTAAGATTCAGATCTTCAGAGTTGATTAAAATAAAATATAGGTAATTGCAGTTGTTCAAAATTGTATATTTAACTAAGTTTCGCCCAAGTCATCCTCTGTTGTTGCATTCTATTGGAACCAATTACATTGAATTTATAAAATAAATAAACCACAAATGGATTATGTAACAAGTTAAAACCATCGCACTCCTATTATATGTTTTACAGATGTTGTTTCTATTCCATTCTCCACCGTCCTGAATGAAAAGCTAATAAAATGAGCCTAAATTAGATATTTAGATTTTTTGTTTCATATAACAATTCTATTATCTATTTTTCAGTTTATCAAATGTGGCATTTTACACTATTCCTTTTTTCGCACCTAAGAAACATTCGACGCGGGCGAAGAAAATGAAACAGCATGGAATATTGTTTGGCACATAATAGGGTATGGAACTAGTGGATAGAACAGAAAAATTTAGCACTATAATTCACATCTCACTAAGTTATATTAATTGTCACACTTAGTTATTTGCATATTCATATTTTCCTCTTTAGCTGATGTGTTCAGACACCTCAGTATAATTGACTTACGATTACATTTCCTGGTTCTAGCTATGTCACCTGTTGTATAATTGTTTCCTAGTTAGCTATTATATAAAGCTTGTTTGAACAATCTAGAGTCAGTTGTCTGCAGATAACCATAGTGGGTTCTACTATATTATTCACTTGTAATAAACTTTTACTATTAAACTTGTAAATACCACTGTTCATTTAACCTATGTTTTATCAATGGTTATGGGCCCAGAGAAATGTGTTTCAAACCGAAATAACCTGTTAAGTAAAGAAAAACTTAAATGGTTATTTAGTACTGTGGAAAATTTGAAGTGTAAAGATATAAGCATTATTGAGAATATACAGTGAATTCTCTTAAGTAATTTTTTTTTTGATTGGCTTGTTATGATAACATGATTTTTTATATCGGATCATCATTGCATTTCAACTCTAGTTGTATTTTATTCTTCACGAAAGCAAGAATAATTTACAAAGATCTAATAAATATATCTTCTCTTCTGCAGAGAAGATCAGTCACTATTGACTATATTATTCATGGTTAACTTTGTACATTATCATGGATGCAGAAAAGCTACTGCGTGAATGCGCTCACGGATGGAAGAGGTAAATGAAGAGGTGATAGTAAATGAAGAGGTGATAGTAAATGAAGCCTATGTGTCTGCGTAACACAAAATCTTAGACCTCGAAGTTAAAGAGCATAATACCAGCGCTATCCTCTAAAACGGTAAGGAGCGTTAAAAAAATGATAAACATGGTAGAAATGAAAAAAAAGACAATCCAAGGGACATTATTTCTTTTATCTTCCATTCACCACAGACAGTTTCAGGAAGGAGCCCCTGAGAGCCTTTAAAATAAAAGAAATTCACATGCCTACGTAATATAAAACAAAATCCTTTAAAACTCCAAGTTCCGTTAAAAAAATATAAAGTAAATTATTTTTAAAGAGAGACAATGCACAATCCAAATTAAAACAGTTCAGGCTCTAAAAAACGTTATTCCCTTTCTTTTAACGTAATAGCTACACAGTTCCCAAATAGAAACTCTGGGAGAAATTAACAGTATAATGGTTACTATGAAGAAATACATTGAATTACATATATACAATATACCTCGCCAAATGCAATAGACTATATGACAGTACCTCAATAAGAAAACAGCCACTATACAATCACTTTTTAGAAATTAACTATTGCAAGGAAAGGCATCAGGAAATCAAATTTCCACTCTCAACTCATCTCCACATCACCAGCAGATTCATCTATGCTGAGGTTGGAGGGGTACTCATAGCTATCCAACTGTGAATTATTTTGCTCACTCATTTGAGAACTCTGATACACAATGCTAGGTCTCAACTGATCAGTTGTAATGTAACTATTTTCCGATTGCAAATTGACGGTTGTGACATAGACATCGGGATTGTTGATGGACACTATAGGAGCTAGGTTAGGAAAGTTAGATGGAACAGTCTGGGTTATTATTTCAGCAGAAGGATCCCCTGAAGAATTTGAAACTGGAACAATAGGTACCAAGATGTTACCATCAGACTGATATATGCCATCGTTACTACTAATGACATAGCGGTTAGAGTCCAAACTGAATACAGTAGAGGGCGAGAAGGGCATCATTGCATTATCTGAATTAGTATCAACCGAAGAAAAAGTCTGCAATTCGTAAGGTAAGCTCGAGCAGTTAGTAGAATCATTTACAGCTTGTTGTGAATTTAAAATGTCTGGAAATCTGGAACTGCCAACAGTAGTAGATTCATACATCACTTGTTTAGAAATAGATTCACTCACAGTATTAGATATAATAGGCATTGATGGGCCACCTGATTTGTCACTGCTCAAAGTCTTACTCTTCAATTTATTAGTGGTTGAATTTTTCTTCAAGGGTGAAAGAACAGAATCCGTGGGGTTGGTTTCATTACCAACTGACTTGTTTGTTCTATCAACCGAGTTGTCACGCATGTAATTCAAATCATCTTGATCAACAGTAACTGATATTTCGGAATCAGGTTGAGGTAAACATCCATTCGACACGGCAAGTGTAACTTCTTGGTTGCGGGATTCTTTCTCGACTTGAGGTACATTAGCAGTCAGAGCAAGCTGTTCATCCGTTGCTTCATCGACTTGAGGTACATTAGCAGTCAGAGCAAGCTGTTCATCCGTTGCTTCATCGACTTGAGGTACATTAGCAGTCAGAGCAAGCTGTTCATCCGTTGCTTCAAAGTTATTCTCGGCAACAACTTTGAGCATGTTCATTAAAACAGAATTCTCAACTCCATCTTTTAAAATCGATTTTTTTCTTTTTTCAATATGTCTATGGTGAGGAAGTACTCCATTGAAAGCCTTTCTAACTAAATTGTAAGCATCAACTGAAATGATATATAAGAGCAAACTGAAGTTGAGAGATCGTTGAGTGTGATTACCTTTCACAGTATTCCTTAGTTTTGCTATCAATCTACAGAACACATCTTTAGCCAGAGTGCTAGAGTTTCCCATTAATGGAGTAAGTTCATCTTCCAGAGAACTCGGTCTCATTCTCATTTTTGCTATTTTCTTTTCCACTGCTGTCATTTCTTTTGTTAGTTTACGGATTCTATGTCTTAATTTCCTAATTTTAACTTGATAATCTTCAGCCTTAGTCTTGTACCTGTATTCTCTCGCTTTGAAACTTGACTCTGCATTTTTCAATTTATATTTCAACTCTTTATTTTCAGATTTAAGTTCATTACATTCGTTTGCAAGTCGATCGCAAGAATTACATTCGTTTGCAGGTCGATCGCAAGAATTCCTTAAAAAAGTATACTGAGTGCCATTTACTGTGAAGACTATTCGATCTGCTACGATAACTTGTGCTCGTGTAACATAGAATACATCGGTCTGTGTAGAAGTGGTGTATTTTTTTTTCTTTGGAGGAACGGGAGTGACATTAGTGGGCATTTTATACACTGGATTAGAAACCAAAGGCACTTGGTTAGAAACCAATGGTATTGGATTAATAATAGGTATAGTCTGAATTTTCACAGCTGAAGGAAACCTTCCTTTTGGCAGATTCTTTGGTAAGCAGTTACTGTTAGAAGAACCCATTTCTCTATTTCTATTTCTAGGCCTTTTTCTACTCTTTCCCATAGAAATTGCTACACTTGGATCCAGCCGTTTTAATACTACTTTGGCTGATAGGAGCGATTCCACACTTTTGTTGATTGTTTTAGGATCTAATATTTGAATTTTTCCTTCAGCTTTTGATCTATTGCAAGAACTGTCATTCATAGTAATACTGAAACCATTTCTCTCAATGGAGTTTGGATCTGTTTGGAAATGTTTTGGGCATAAATAGAGATTGTCAAGAGATGTTATCTTGATTCCTTGTTCCTTCAAAGCCGTCCTCCATTTCTCTCTTGTTTCATTGTTGAATGGAAAACTGTCAAAAATAACACTTTTAGTACAGGATTTTGTTTGCAACTAAGTACTTAAAAAAATGGTAAGGGAACGATTTCAAAATTGTATAACTAACCAATAAATTAATAAAAAAAGAACATGTAAAACAAAAGCAAGTCTGGACTTAAATTCTTTAAGTTTACGTTCAAAAAGTTAGAATTATGCTAATTTTATAACTAATTCCTGAAAATGAAGTCATTATCAAAGATTCAGGTATTCAGAGTTGATTAAGGCCACCGTCCCCAGATTGTGAAAACATTTTTATTAATGAAGTTATGGTTCTGAAACTTAATAAATATACATAAAATTGAATTCTCCATCGTTTTTGTTTGTGTCACTTTTTCGATTAGACCCATAGAAAACGAGTTATTCGAATTTCGAACAATTGACCAAAAAGCCGAAGGCTATTTTTTCGTTGAAGCTACGGCTTTGCAGTTTTTTGCATTAGATTCTCCATAAAATTACCTACAAAATGATGGTATACGATTTTTGATTTTCGAATTGGTTTTCGAAATTTCGACTTTTACGTGAAAAAAAAAAATTATGTCGAAAAATATTTCGACAAAAAATTCGAGAATCAAAAATCGTATACCATCATGTTTTAGGTAATTTCATAACAAATCGAATGCAAAAAACCGCAATGCTCTAGCTTCAAAATTGTAAACGCCTTAGTCTTTTGAATTACAAGATTTGTGGATCTCTGAAGTAATAGAAAATTCCCATTCAAAGTTTGATAATCTGACACGCAGCATACGCCTCCTGTGAAGGTCTGCGGGTAACTGAGGTATATTTCTTTGCAAACCTTAGTGTGCGTCTGATTAGTGGCATGTTAGATACCATATATAGCGAGATAATTAATTATTACGAATTATAATTGGCTGAGAGATGGTATTTAGAGTACATATTGACTCCTTAACCCCCGCATCGCCTCTTCCCTTTCTCCCTCTCCCCAGGGGGTTAGAGTAACATGAGAACTCTGATCTTTAGCACACACTATTAGAAGGTTATAAAGCAACTATTTACACAATAAAAAAAGAAGATAAAATTATGCAATTTTTCCGAGGACCGTGGCCTTAAAATAAACTATAAGTAATTGCAGTTGCTCAAAATTGTTGTTCATATATGCTCAAAATTGTATAAATATATGTTGCATTCTATTGGAACCAACACATTCTATTTATAAAATAAATAAACCACAAATGGATTATGTAACAAGTTAAAACCATCGCACTCCTATTAAATGTTTTACAGATGTTGTTTCTATTCCATTCTCCAGCGTCCTGAATGATGAGCTATTAAAATGAGCCTAAATTAGATATTTAGATTTTTTGTTTCATATAACAATTCTATTATCTATTTTTCAGTTTACCAAATGTGGCATTTTACAATATTCCTTTTTTCGCACCAAAGAAACATTCGACACGGGCGAACAAAATGAAACAGCATGGAATATTGTTTGGCACATAATAGGGTATGGAACTAGTGGATAGAACAGAAAAAAATTTTGCACTATAATTCACATCTCACTAAGTTATATTAATTGTCATACTTAGTTATTTGTATATTCATATTTTCCTCTTTAGCTGATGTGTTCAGACACCTCAGTATAATTGACTTACGATTACATTTCCTGGTTCTAGCTATGTCACCTGTTGTATAATTGTTTCCTAGTTAGCTATTATATAAAGCTTGTTTGAACAATCTAGAGTCAGTCCGTCATCCATTCGTTAGATCACAAGCTCAAATCAGAATACAACCTTCAAGATCATTTGAAGGAATTCACAGAAACCTTTCAAGAACTTGCTGTTTTGGATGAAGCAGTGAGTAATGAAGATCAAGTCATCTGTTTACTCTCCTCACTACCTAATCAGTTCGATGTAATTGTCACAGCATTGGAATCACAAGCAACTGTACCATCTTGGAATGCAGTTGCTGAAAATCTCAAACGTGAAGCATTAAAGTGAAGTGCCCTAGATTCAAAATTTTGTGAACAGAGCATTAAGTGTAGAATCGAACAAAGCTGCAGTTTCAGATTAAGTGAGAAGAAAGCAGAGTATTATTTGTTTCTTTTGCAATAAAGTAGGACACTTTTTACACAAGAATTACATGCAAGCGAAAGAGTTGAAGTCTCAGGCTAATATAGTGGAAGGGAGTAATCTTAAAAAGGACAGAACTCTTTATGCTAGAGCTCTCTGTATAATGCTTCTATTCTAGAGATGTGATATTTGATGAATCAAAGACACCATATCACCACCCTCTCTATTGGCGGCGCCTTCAGGAGATTCAGACGAAGACTACCTTGTTGACGAACTTCCCGTAATTCGACCACCTATTTAATTACTGGTGGTTCAACCAGCTGATGAATAACCAGAGGTGCAACTTGTGCTCAGACAGTCTATACGAACGCGTCGGGCCCCTAACTGGTATGGATAATGGGATTTTTAAGATGAAAGAGGTTCTTTTTTTAGTGAAATTATGAGTGAACCTAATTCGGTAAAGGGAGCTATGTGTAGTCTTGAATCTTCTGAATGGCAGCTAGCCATGGAGCATGAATTAGATGCTTATATTAAGCATAACGTTTTTGAATTAGTTGAGCCTAAATCAGATATGAATATAACTAACTCTGAATAGGTGTTTAACTTTAAATAGGTGTTTAATAGGTCTGTGCGAACTTTGTTATCGTTGGCAGCTAAACATAATTTAATAGTTCACCACATGGATGTTAATTCTGTATTTTTGTATGGAGAACTCTGAGAGAATGTCTTTATGAGACAACTTACTGTCTATGTTCATAAGAAAAAGAGCATCTTGTATGCAAACTAAATAAATCAATGTATGGAGTAAAACAGTCACCCAAATGTTGGAATGATTCTTTAGATGCCTATCTTAAAACCTTGGACATTGTTCAATCTAAATAGGATCCCTGCATATATATTAAGATGATTAATGATATTCCCTGTACTGTGTCGGTATATGACTTTATTTAGATGATATAATTATAGAAATATATGTAGATGATATAATTATAGAAATATATGTAGATGATATAATTATAGATTTATATGTAGATGATATATATAATTACAAAAATAAAAACTGATTTGAGTTCTAAATTTGAGATGAGAGATTTAGGAAAGTTGTCCTATTTCTAAGGTGTAAATGTTGTACAAACTAATGGCAAAATTGTGTTAAATCAATCTACTTTGATTTCAATGACAGTAAACCAGTGTCCACACCAACTGATGTTAGCTCCTATCTTGAACAAACTTCAGATGAATGTGAATTGGTTGATGCAAATAGGTACCAATCTGCAGTAGGCTCATTACTATACTTATCTACCAAGACTAGACCTGACATTACATAAGCTGTTGGTAATATTTCTGAATTTTGTTCCAACCCAAATAGTAAACACTGGACAGCTGTAAAAAGAATTTTCCGATATCTGAAGAGTACTCAGAATCTTGGTATTATATTGTTGAAATTTTAGTTAAATGTATTACACACTCGTTATATGTTTAATATTAACTTCCTGTTAGACTAGCTCAGCTATATTAAATTACCTATTGTTTAAATAACCATGTATTACTTTTATGAGAAACGGACGTAAGGTCTAAAGTCTATTACATTTCCGGCGAGTTTTAAATAACACTGCATGTAGTTCCTTAAGGTAGTCTGTTTTTGCATTACTCAGAGAGAGATGTGATTCTCTCATCTCTCTAATATTCTTCTCTCTGTATAACATATAAACTCTTTAAATAAACTCTATGTCTAAACGTTGTTAACCCACTGTAATTTAACCTAATTCTAACATATATATGGAAATGATGAGTCAGAATTAGTAGGTTATTCTGAAGCCAACTGGGCTGGTGACAAAATTGATAGAACGAGTACATCAGGATACTGTTTCTTGTTAAATGATTCTATAATTTCATGTCGAAGAAGCTGAATATGAATCTCTTTCTGGCGCTGCTCAAGAAGCAGTATTTCTAAATAAGTACATATTAAATCTTACGTTATCTAATAAGAATTCTTCTGTAGTTTTGTTTGAGGATAATAAGTCTGCCATATGTCTTGCTAAAAATCCTAAAAATCATCCTCGTACTAAACACATAGATAAAAAGTATCACTATGTTCGAGACTTAGTGACCTCAAATGAAATTGAACTTAAATATTGTGCTAGTGAGGAAATGTTGGCTAATGTGTTCAGCAAGCCACTACCTGCCGATAGATTTAACAAACTAGTTAAGTTGATTGGAAATGATACCTGTATAACTCGTGTGAGAAGGAGATTGTTATATTAATTGTCACACTTAGTAATTTGTTTATGTTCATATTTTTGTCTCTAGCTGATGTGTTTAAACACTTCAGCATAATTTACTTATGATTACATTTCATGGTTCTAGCTATGTCACTTGTTGTATAATTGTTACCGAGTTAGCTATTATATAAAGCTTGTTTGAACAATATAGAGTAAGTTGTCTGAAGAGAACCATTGAGGATTCTCCAATATTAATCACTTATAATGAACTTTTCCTATTAAACTTGTAAATACCGCTGTTCATTTAACCTATGTTTATCTCACTTTTTCAAATCCGCACTAGGAAATCAGTCAAATAACAGTTCCTAGAACTAATAAAATCATTGACTTTGGAGAACTCAAAGATATCTCTGTAGACAAATAAGAGTTAGATAAAACCTAATATAAAATGTTCTGTTAACCGCTAATGGTTTTACAACCTCCAAGAACTGAAATCTATAACAATGACTCCATTCTGAGAAGTTCAACCTAATAAATTTTAAATTATTCATGTGTAAAAGTAAAATATAGCTAGATTATCAAAGGAATAATTTAGAACCATGTTTATAGATTCATTAGAGCTCTATTTATTCCATTTTAAATTTGGTACACACTATAAAAACTATGTTCGAACTCACCTGAGAAGATCTTCACTGTTTGCAGAGGATTTAGGACAAGCACAGCACCTTTTTCTCGAGTCCTGAAAAAAACTGATATTAAGTCCTGATGGAAATCGGAAATCCATCAGAGATGCGTCCGTATGTCTGTGTGTCACAAAATGGGTTAAACAGTCATTCTATCAACAGCGCTTCATACAGTTGGTCTAAATAAGAGAAAATTCAAAGAAACACTAATTGAAAAGAAAAACTAATAATTTGCTGCAGTATCATTGATACGGGGGTCACACTAAAAATATTTAAAAATTGTATATGTATATGCATGTATGCATTTGAATATAATCTTAAACCCATTATATTAATTGAACTCTCACTGAAGAACAACAGGTACTATACAGTCTATAGTTTTTTTAAATAAATAGGCAACTACTAGTCCTTTGACTCACCTTTCGAGTCTGAAGCTTCTTGGTTACATACTGTGGCTTAGGATCGGAGAATATAATATTTTGTTTGCTTTCAGTTATAGCATCATAAGAGTGAGAGAAATGATCTTCCTCTAGATCATCTGAAGGATCTTGCCAAGGGACAGGAGATTCGATGGAGATTTCTTCTTCTTTCAGAATAGTTCCAAGATCTGATGTATCAGGTGAGATGATGAGCTGTGAAGTTTCCTCCTTTATTTGCATGAATTCAGAGGCCGGTTGGGGAATGAAAGATTCTGACATGGTTAATGTAGAGGTGTTGTTTGACTTGATGTGTAAAGTTGGGTGTTGGAAAACAACTCCATCTGATACAGCACAGGTTTCTGGTTCATTTTTGTCATCATCACCTTCATCAATAGCAGTTGAATCATTATCTTGACCTTTGTTATCAATCAGCTCGAAAATGGAAGGGACAGCGTGAGATCGAAGAATTTTTCGGTCCAGAACGTGAGACATTAATATCTCTTGTGGACGGAAGTGTTGGGAACAGACAAAAGATTTATCCTGTGAATAATTTGAAAGCGGCAGCACTTCTATCCATTGGCTCAGTGTTTCAGGATTTGTCGGAAATCTAAAGAAAAATAGGTGGTCACTCATTTTACTTTCAATTGTAGGCATATTATATTCTCACGGAGCTTTCAGAATTAAATATCACACAGCATTACTAGCTATATCAGAATATGACCAGGAACAGATTTAGTAAATTTCCTATCAAATCAAATACCTGGCACCTCTCATACACTTCTGAATTACAGCTTTAATCTATGTAGGTCAAGTAGCAGCTGAATTCTAGATTGTTCCTATCATAAATTAGTATATTTGAGCTAAACCCTAATCAAAGAGTTGGAACAAGAGGCACTCAAGGAACCATGTCCCACCCACATTTATTTAAAAATCTACAAAGTAAACCTTCTTGAATCACAAGTCGCAGAGTTTGCGGGAATGACTATTACGAGACATAAAATAAGTGGAGACCTTTTTTTATGTATTAAATATTTCAGACTCTGGAGCAGACCTGATATAACACAGTAATGTAACTTAACAGCAATGGAATGAGACCTAAAACATAACAAGTAGCTGTATTATGATTACTACGTGAATGAGATAAATAAATGTTGCTGAATTAAAATACAAATATACCAGGAAATTTTAACTAAAGCTAGGGTAAGTTACGAATTATCGGACATTTCCACATTTTATCCTAATCAATATGATGGATAATTATAATATATTTACTTGTGATAGGATATATTTGCTCCATTAGCGTCCGATTCCTTGTTGGAGCACACGCAGCAACTCCGCACAACTTTACCAGACATATTTGTCGAGAAATGTTGTGACGCAGAACTTTAAAATAAAAACCTATCTAGACAAGAATGGAACCAGCTTCAGCTTAAGTTAAAAATATTAAAAGGTTTTCTCGAGAACTGTTGAGAAAATTAGTCACTATTGATTACATTTTTCAGGGCTATCTTTCAACATTATCATGGATGCAGAAAAGCTACTGCGTGAATGCAGTCAAAGTGAGTGCACCCACGGATGGAAGAGGAAAATGAAGAGGTGATAGTAAATGAAGCCTATGTGTGTACCTAGCACAAAATATAAGACCTCATAGTTGAAGAGCATAACCCTAGCGCTATCCTCTAAAACTGCAAATAGCGTTAAAAAAATTGATAAACATGGTAAAAATGAAAAAAAAGACTATCCATAATCCAAATTAACACAGTGTAGGGGCCAAAGGGACATTATAAATATATCTAAATTGTTTTTATTATTATAAATAAATCTACAATATTTTATCATTATAAATAAATCTAAATTGTTTTCTCATTACAAATAAATCTAAATGGTTTTCTCATTATCAATAAATCTATATTGTTTTCTCATAAATAAATCTAAATTGTTTTATCATTATAAATAATCTAACTGGTTTTCTCATTATCAATAAATCTATATTGATTTCTCATTATAAATAAATCTGAACTGTTTTTTCATTACACACAGCTAATCTAAATTGTTTTCTCATTATAAATAATATAATTGTTTTCTAACTTTTTTTCCATTTTCTTACACGATATAAGGACATTGTTGATCCAATAACCTTGTTTGTATTGGATGGAATTTTCAGCTTAGCTCAGGACCCAGGGTATGCTAGCACCCCTACTACAGGTTTGAATTTAAAAACAAACTAGTAGTCCTTGAGGTAGTTAGGTAACCAAGACTTTCCAACACTCTTCAATTCTCAACTTACCAAATAATAAGCAGCTTTGGTTGGTTTACATAAATATATAACAAATATTTACAAACTAGAATAAAATTCTATCTTTCGTTTGCATGAACAACGTCATAAACACAAGAAAATATTCACGAGTTATTCATATAAATCTTGAAATAGCTACTGATTATTTTGGTAAAAGTTTACGCATTGTAGCTAAAAAATGTACCGCTAGGGAGGCCTATATGTCATAACGATGTACCATTAAATGTATGTACATTACATGTACCAAAATGCCTCTCGCAAAAAAGTTTTTTGGATTTACGACAGTGTTCTCACAAAGGAGCGATGAAAGGTTCATCTTAGTAAATTATCATTAATGTTCTAATTTGTGCTTTTACCACTAAGGGCCTAACTCATACAGAAAAGGGAAATAAATGCTAGGGCAGAGACAGAAAATTTGCTATAAAATAATTGACAATGTTCATGAATGCAGAAGAGCAACTCCATGAATGCAGTCACTTGCCAAGGAATGTGACGAAAAGGGACACAAGCATCGGTGACTGCAGTCACGGATAGAAGAGGAAAATGAAGAGGTGATAACAGTTGAAGCCGACGAGTCTACCTAACAGAAATATTGTAAGACCTTGTAGTTGAAAAGCATAACATTATTCTATAATAATGAAAGTTATTCTTATAATGAATAAATAGAAACGTTCTCACTATCATGACAAGAAATAGCCATATTCTCACTATCATGACAAGAAATAGCCATATTCTCATGATCATGACAAGAAATAGCCATATTCTCACTATCATGACAAGAAATAGCCATATTCTCACTATCATGACAAGAAATAGCCATATTCTCACTATCATGACAAGAAATAGCCATATTCTCACTATCATGACAAGAAATAGCCATATTCTCACTTTCATGACAAGAAATAGCCATATTCTCACTATCCTGACAAGAAATAGCCATATTCTCACTGTCATGACAAGAAATAGCCATATTCTCACTATCATGACAAGAAATAGCCATATTCTCACTATCATGACAAGAAATAGCCATATTCTCACTATCATGACAAGAAATAGCCATATTCTCACTTTCATGACAAGAAATAGCCATATTCTCACTATCCTGACAAGAAATAGCCATATTCTCACTGTCATGACAAGAAATAGCCATATTCTCACTATCATGACAAGAAATAGCCATATTCTCACTATCATGACAAGAAATAGCCATATTCTCACTATCATGACAAGAAATAGCCATATTCTCACTATCATGACAAGAAATAGCCATATTCTCACTGTCATGACAAGAAATAGCCATATTCTCACTATCATGACAAGAAATAGCCATATTCTCACTATCATGACAAGAAATAGCCATATTCTCACTATCCTGACAAGAAATAGCCATATTCTCACTATCATGACAAGAAATAGCCATATTCTCACTATCATGACAAGAAATAGCCATATTCTCACTATCATGACAAGAAATAGCCATATTCTCACTATCATGACAAGAAATAGCCATATTCTCACGATCATGACAAGAAATAGCCATATTCTCACTATCATGACAAGAAATAGCCATATTCTCACTATCATGACAAGAAATAGCCATATTCTCACGATCATGACAAGAAATAGCCATATTCTCACTATCATGACAAGAAATAGCCATATTCTCACTATCATGACAAGAAATAGCCATATTCTCACTATCATGACAAGAAATAGCCATATTCTCACTATCCTGACAAGAAATAGCCATATTCTCACTATCATGACAAGAAATAGCCATATTCTCACTATCATGACAAGAAATAGCCATATTCTCACTATCATGACAAGAAATAGCCATATTCTCACTATCATGACAAGAAATAGCCATATTCTCACGATCATGACAAGAAATAGCCATATTCTCACTATCATGACAAGAAATAGCCATATTCTCACTATCATGACAAGAAATAGCCATATTCTCACTATCATGACAAGAAATAGCCATATTCTCACTATCATGACAAGAAATAGCCATATTCTCACTATCATGACAAGAAATAGCCATATTGTATATCTAGAGCTTCGTGTATTTATATTTAGGAAATACTTTATTGATTGCTGATAAATGCTCTCAGTCTTAACAATTCCAATTAAAAGAGTTCATTATTAATAGTATTATATTTATCCATATAAAAACTAGAAATGTAAGGAATTGTCTCCAGGAATATTAAATGAAAAAAAGATTCTTTTCTTTTCCTATGTAATATAACTTTTATTCATTTATTCCACTATTTGTAAAAGGCAAAGTAAAGAAAATATGCATTGAGTTGTTAAAAGAATACATAAAAAAAAGTCCTTAATCAAAATAAGAAACCTATTCACAATCACTATTTAAATCATAATGAAAGCCATATAAATCAATCATTTTTCTGCCAAGTTACATATTGGGATAATAAATATTAAATGATTTCCATATCAACAGTAACAAAATCCTTACTTGAATTATCTGAATCCATGTCAACTGTTGTCTCTACATTGTCAGAAATGGGTAAATTAGTGCTGCTATTTTGAAGACCAACAGGAGATTTGACAGCAACAGGAGATTTGATAGCAAGTGGTGTTTTGACAGCAAGTGGTGTTTTGACAGCAAGTGGTGTTTTGACAGCAAGTGGTGTTTTGACAGCAAGTGGTGTTTTGACAGCAAGTGGTGTTTTGACAGCAAGTGGTGTTTTGACAGTAATTGAAGTTAATTTTAAAGGCGAACTGCCTGCAATTGTTGCAAGTTTCGAAGAGGATGTCTCAAAAACACTTTGTTCCTCAAGATTTAAACTAGCAGTTGAATTTTGAGATGGCAGAGAAGAAGCTAAACCTAGGATTTCTTCCGTCTTAGTAACACTTTTACCAGAGTTCTGTACTTTCTCGACTACTTTTAGAGTTCTATTTTTAGCTATCATGTTTAAAACCATGGATTTAGGCAATGTGAAGCCTTTTCCCGTGTTTAATTTGGTGCGATCATTCAAATGTACTCTTTTGACAGGAGTACCTTTTTTAAACTTGTGAAACCTAATATCAAATGAATCAGATTTAGCAACATCATTCAACTTTTCTCCGGCATTCTTCAACTGATCAAAGTTGACTGAATTGGTAGAGCTTTTGTCTTTTGGAAGACACTTTTCTTGTGAACATTCTGATAGGTAGGAACTTTCAATTTGAACTTTTGTTTGTTTCACATTATCACCAGAAAGTACATTGTGTGTATTTGAATGGTTGCTAGTGACATCTTCTGTTAGGTTTGTGCTTCCATCACACGTTTCTTCTGAATATTTGCTTGCGCTACTGGAATCCATTGCTGTTTCTGAATCATTTTTATCACTATCTGAATCTACCATCAGTTCCTCATCATCTTTGTTCCTATTTCTTAAATCTGAAGAAGAGGTTTCTGAATTCTCATGTTCTGAATATTTAAGGAAATTTTTATTTGACTTGCTGGATGGTTTTTCTATGTTTACAGATTCAGCATCGAGCAAATCCTCTTTGGAATTTTCACCAACATGAGTTTGATCAACAGGAGAGTCTACTTCTTGACTGCAGTCTACACCTTTCAGTGCGTCTGAGAGGTTTCCAATGAAATTATTCTTGGACATTTTCTTGAGGGCGTCGTACACTTCAGATTCTGACACAGTAGAGCTGGTCATTTTCTTCAAATAATTCATCAAACCAGATTTTTCTGGCAGACAATTGTAAAATGCTTTTCGAACTAAATTATACCCATCCTTTGAGTAATGAAATAAAAGAAGAGAAAAATTCATAACTCTATCAGAATAGCTTCTCATTCCATAGTAATTACGCAGCACATGGATGCATTTCTTGACAATTTCACTGCAAATAGTTTCAGGTAAGCCAAATAACCCAATTATTTCGTCTTTCAAATTTTTTCTTTTTGGTATTGTCAAACTGGCAGTCAAACTTTCTATTTCAATCATTTGTTTATTCATCAACTTATTTTCCTGGGTTAACAGCTCATTCTTTTCTTTAAGCTGTGCCATCTTTCTGCCAACCTTTAACTGTTGGTAATTCCTCATGTCGATGGCATAATCACGTTCCATTTTTAGTTTCTCGTTACTTATTTCAATAGGCTTGCACTTTTTGCACAGAGCAGATTTTTTCACAAAAACAACATTGTTTTCTCCAGATGCAAAGACAATTTCTTCGAGTGTTGAAGCATGTTCATATGAAATGGTGAAGTAACCATCAGCATCTTGTACACTGTGCTCCTTGAAGGCTTCACTAGTGTTAATTTCATTACAGGGTTTTCTGTCAATACAGTTTTGCTTAGATTGTTCAACATTCTGCATTAAGTAGGTATATATAGTGGATATTCTTTCCGAAATGGAATCTTTAGAATTTTCCTCAAGACCAAGAAAGGTAAATATACTGAACACTTTAGCTTCCACTTTAGATGGGCAGGTTGTATTTCTATTAAGGTTAGGAGAAGAACCAGAGATTATACTTTTTGTTCCATTAGATAAGTTACTCTGCATCATTTTCAGTTTATTTTCCAGGTTCGCTACATTTTCATTCAATTTCTGGATAAATTTGGCCAAAATAGCAGAATTAGCTTTTTCTTCCAAGTACCTCCGATGCGCCGATTCAACATTGAATAAGGAAGGTACGGAGTTTTTTTTCAGCTTATAATTACCTTTAGTGTACATAAAATCCGAACTTAAGAAATGCTGAGAGCAAAGATGTAACGTAGAAACATCTTCACATGCTATTTGTTGGATCTTGAAAATTTCTGTCCACCTTGCTTGAGTTGTTTTGGTAGTCGGAAAACTGCAAAAGTAACAAGTTTAAAATCACACAGAACCAAATTTAAATTTGAGCAATGAAAATGAAAAGACTATTTACTAATTCTACTAACCCATGCAAAGTCACTCCAAATTTGTTGTCTGATCCTATTCTACAGGCGCAGCAATACACGTATTCTTTTCTTGGCTGAAATGAAGAAAATTATTTTCTAAAATAGTTTTAAATAATAAAGATTCATGGGAATGGAATAACTTCTTTAATATTTAGAATAACTCTAATAGAAATGGTCAGAACAAATTTATTTGAATTATGAAATATTTGCAACTTCATTTAAAAAGTTATTATGTAAACTTCTAATATGGCTTATCAACACTAGAAGTAAAATATTCAGAAATTCTAAATAAAAGCCAACATTCAAATTTCAGTGGATAAGTAAAACTAAAGCTATCAATTGAGATGTTTTTAGATAAGATTATTATTATTTTTGGTGTATGAAATGAATGACCAAAACACATATAATTATAACTCTGAATCTACTATATTCAACAGCAAATTTTATAGTGAGCAACAATGGACCCCGGTTTACGGCATCCCCAGCTTATGTTTTTTTTTTCACATTATAAAGAGGAATATAAACTTTTTTCTCCGGTTACGGCTCGCTTCACACCACACACACAAGTCACTCATACATCACCAAGATGCTGGTGTGCTATTGCTGGGCCGATAAGTAAAAGGAAATTACCCACGGTTTCTCTTAGCTATCATACAACAATTTAGCGTTACAATCAACTAAGGAACAGATTAATGACCTTTGGCGGGAGTCCAATGGTGGATCGTAAGGCAAAACAGTCGTATGGAGAGCAATAGAAAAATATGGTGATTAGCAAATGCGTGCAATATCTCGTAAAAACATCAGAATTTTATATACCTAATAAAAATTAGTAACAAATAGGAGTAAGCACTACTTAAGGATGAAGGATATTTAAGTTACCATTGGAGTGACGTGAATTGAGCTTGTAGTGGGTGGAGGTAGGGAGAGGGGGGGGGGGAGGCTATTTATTATATATTAAACACTTAAAATTAATAAGGCTTTTTTTTCTTTTGTAAAATAATGGCACTTCATCTTCACTTTCTGGCTTTTTACTGGAATCAATCTTGGTCATCTTTGTTTTCTGACCCTTTTCTTATGGAGGAATATCTATCCAAAGAACCCTGTTTCTGACGGCTACTCAACATATTTCTGAAATGAGTCATGCACCTGTCATTGACACTTTCCATGAGACGACCTGTGAGTACTTCTTCTGGGTGATTCCTTTCAATGAATCTAGCAAGGTTTTCCTACCAAAACATAGCTTTTCTTATTTCTGCTGATGTTGTTTCTTCTGTCTCCCCCTCCTCCTCACTACCACTAGGGTGCTGCTCCTCTTGAATGATGGTCCCCTGCATGGCTTCTAACTCCTTCAAGTCCTCAGTTGTAAGCTCCTCCCTGTGCTCTTCGATAAGGTCATCAATGTCGGCCTCATCAACAAGCCCCATGCATCTCCCGAGTGAAATTATTTCCTCAACATCATCATTGGACTCTTCTTCAGGCAAGCGTTTAAGAGCATCAATGTCGCGTTCTGCCACAACAGCTGACCACAATTTCTTCCATGAAGAGTTCAAAGTGTGCTTGGGAACCTCATTCCAAGCTTTCTTGATAATCTTCAGGCATTGAACAATGTCGAAATGCTCTTTCCAAAATTCAGTGAGGGTGATTTGAGTACCTTCAGTCACTTCAAAGCATCTTCTGAACAAATGCTTTGTGTAAAGCTTCTTGAAGTTGGCAATCACTTGTTGGTTCATAGGTTGGAGTAAAGGGGTGGCGTTCAGTGGCAGAAATAGAACCTTGATGAAGGAGAGGTCTGGATATATGTTGGCATCAAGGTCAGGAGGATGAGCAGGGCCATTGTCCAGTACCAGGAGACATTTCAGAGGAAGATTATTCTCTTCTAAAAATTTCTTTACAACAGGACCGAAGCAGACATTCCACCGCTCAATAAATATGGTCCTTGAGACCCAGGCCTTTCCATTAGACCTCCAAAATATCGATGGCCTATCCATAATGATAGTTTGCAACTTTAAGGCACAAGGATCCCCGAATTGTTCACCACCAGGGGCATAATTTTTAAGTCCCCACAGGCATTTGCACAAAATGTGAGAGTAAGTTTGTCCTTGATTGGTTTATAGCAAGGAAGTTTCTTTTCTTCTGTTGTGATATATGTATGACAAATCATTTTCTTCCAGAAAAGGACAGTTTCATCACAATTAAACACTTGCTGAGGAATGTAGCCTTCTCTGGAAATTATTTCCTCAAAGTTCTTGAGGAATTCATCTGCTGCTTTCTTGTTGGAACTGGCCGCCTCTCCATTCCTGATGATAGAGTGAATACCATTTCTCCTCCTAAAGCAATCAAACCAACCATGAGAGGCCTTGAACTCAAGGGGGACTTGCTGCAAAGTTCCTTCATCTCTCTGGGCTTCCACAAGATCGGAAAAGATGGCAGTCGCCTTGTGTGAAATTATTGATTGTGTGAGAGTATCACCAACTATTTACTTCTCTTTAATCCAAAGTAGAAGAAGTCTCTCCATCTTATTGTTGATTGAGGTCCTAGCCCTGGCAAGGATAGTCATACCCTTAGGAGACTTGCTTGCTTTATTGGCTTCCTTGTTCTTGAGAATTGAACCAATTGTTGACTGGTTATGGCCATATTCCCTAGCGAGGATAGCGCAGCGAGCACCTCCTTCGTATTTCTTGATTATCTCCAGCTTGGTTTCCATAGTAATCATCTTCTTGCTTCTCCCTTCAACATCACTATCAATCTTGGGACACATGGTTAACGAATTAAAAGCTTGTATTAATCACTAAAATGCACAATGTATTGCAAGCAAGC
This sequence comes from Caprella mutica, assembly GCA_947561585.1. Lineage (NCBI taxonomy): Eukaryota > Metazoa > Arthropoda > Malacostraca > Amphipoda > Caprellidae > Caprella > Caprella mutica. The sequence continues at coordinate 168,500 of CANNZV010000563.1, read as the reverse complement.
AAACGAGACACAGAATAAAGATTTAGTGTAGTGAACAATGCTAACAATCTCAAATTGAACCAACCAATAGAGTTACAGATCAGACTGTGGAGCATGACGTCAGTGCAGGCAAAAATTATTGCTCTTCATGATGGAAAATAAGTATGAGTAAAAATAGAATATAGTTGAATTTTAAGTTTAACTACTTCTGGGAATATATTTAATAAATTAAAATTATGTTACTAATACATCAAACTAGGCAACAGCCTGCTTCACAAACAAATTACTACAGTACATTCTAAGTTAATAATATGCTGCAACCTCTTTTCTCCTCAAAGTTAGTTTGGCTCACTTCAAAACTTGCAACAATGAAAAAATAATACTGAAAATAGTTATTTAATTAATGTGCAGAATATGGGGTACATGACTGTTCTATAAATTTATATAGCTCAGCATAGCTATGTAAAGAAAAAACACGCCTTTTCTTTTACACTCTCCGAGTCGCAGATAGGTTTAACCCTTTCGAATTGGCTTTCGCGTATTTGATTTATAGCAATCATTAGACATGTATAAATGGAACTTGATTGAAAAATTAGTGAAATTACATATGATTATAAAATTTTAGCTATGGGACACTGGGACACAACAGGCATTTCAGTCCCAGTCTGCTGGGACACTTATGTCCCAGCAGACTGTAATAAATAGGATAACCAAAAAGTGATTTATTAATTGTTTCCATTTATTTCAGGTTATAATATTCAGGTAGTAACATATCTTTGGCAACATAAGAAAACTAAATCCTTTTATTATATATCTTGATATATATAAAACATAATAATCCTTTGTATTTAGTCATCTAATAATGACAGAATGCAAAACAGTTCTTGCAATAGGGCAATTGACACTGAGTGCAAATCGTTTTTGTGCGTAACTCGCGTCCTCTCTCTGCACAACCCGCACATCTCCTTCTAGTGGGACCTTCAATTGGCAAATGCAGACCAACATCTCTCATGTTTCGGGTTCGTTTTGATCTTCTTCCTTGTTTCAAACTTCGCTTATTTGGGTTGTAACTTTGCCCACTTTCAATCATTTCTTCTGCCAGATCAACAATAAAATCAAATAGGGGCTTTTGAGGATGGCGTCTAAGCTCCTTGAATATTATCCATGCATTCACACAAGAGAAAATGAGGCACCGGAAAAACACCTTCTTCCACCATTTTGTAGACTTCCTATCCAACTCATAAACGCCTGCCATTTGGTCTGCGATATCAACTCCTCCAATTACTTTTCTGTAGAAAGATATCGAATCAGGACATGGAATCCTTTTTGTTGTCCCATCTTTCTGCTTTTTGTTTACTTCTGTCATGCCGGCATGATGGCAGTTACTCAAAACAAGGACTTCTTTTGTGTCTATCCATCTTACAGCTAGAGTTCCGTTGTTGTTCCCAGCAAATTCAGCTCCACCTCGTTCCAAAACTGCATTCATAGTAGGAAGGTGTTTCCTATTTTTCATGCAGGTTCCAACAGCGCTAAATGGTAGTGTATCAATCAATGTAACGGACGTAAAGAATCTATCAAAAGCAAGTGTTACGTCAGTTTCAGTTATTGTGCTACAAAGTTTCCTAACAACTCTTTCCCCAAGAGTTCCTTCTTGGAGTGTGGTCTCCTTTCCAGCATAGATATTCATGTCATATGTATATCCAGTCAAAGAATCGCATCGCATCCAAATTTTAATGCCTCTTTTTACAGGTTTGAGTGGAAGGTACCGTTTCAATGAACTTCGTCCCTTGAATTTGGTCATAGATTCGTCTATACTTTGAAATGGGCTGTCTTGCCTGGCTTTTTGAAATGTTTGCTTCAAGCAGCAGATCAGATCTTCAATGTAGTACAATTTTCCAGCATCATCAGGTTTTTCTGGCTCAGTAAAGTAAAGCTTTGATATAATCAACTTGAATCTATCCCTTGAAAACGTTTTCTTGATCAAAGTATTACCCAATGAGCTTTTTGTTGACCAATATGAATTGATATTGGGCACACGATTGTATGACATAACAAATATGCATCCGAGTAAACTTTTAATTTCATTTGGATTGGTGAACGTGATATTTCTTTTCTTCTCTTTTGCGTATGAATCCAATCGTTTGTTTGTACAGTGTGCTATGTGGATAAGCATGCTGTTCGGAAAGAGCTTCAGAAATGTTTCCATAGCAGTTGAGTTTCTTGATAAATTTAGTTGAATCTTGGATGACCTGTCTGACGATGGAGAACAACGAGGTTCAAACTCACTAATGTCACTCCACTCAATATTGTCCACGTTGTGTACAATACCACGTGTTTGCTCTGTAGCAGTAGGCATTGCTTCTTCAATTAGTGTATTTTCCTTGTCCGCTGAATCATCACTCTCTGACAAGGTGTCATTTACACTATTATTGTCATCATGTTCACCTATGTAGTCTGGGTCTTCTACAGAGTCATCATCACTAAAATCACTAGGAGTTTCACCCATATTCTTCAACATATCTTCAATCTGTTGTTCATTCAAAGATTTGGCCATCTGCAAGATAAATTAATAATAATAACATGTAACTTATTGTAACACGACTTGTTATATTTATAAAAAAAGAAGGAAACAAAAAAATGATTATATAGTAATGAAAGTCTGTTGGGACACATGTGTCCCGCGTTCGATCTTTGAAAAAGCCTCTTGGGACACCCGCGTCCCAGAATGGGAAAAATCTATTATATTTCATAATTTGAGCATAATTCAGTCTCTAAATTCTCTCTACTATTAGATCTCATATATATACTTAACAAAAAATTAATACTTACGATTTATCGACAAGGTATATCAGTCTGAATAGAAGAATAAGACGACGAGAACCTCTCTCCACCCTTCATTGTTGGCACTAAGCGTTTTGTACGCCTATAATGTCTGTTTGGAGCAATCCCTACACTTTAGTAGACTTTATAAACAATTCTGCGGGACAAATGTGTCCCAGGAGACTCGAAAGGGTTAAAATACAAGACGTCACACTCCATTACCTATAAAATTTTAACGCACAATTGGGCTACTCTCCAAATCTTTATACTGTGCACGAGATCAATTTTTTACGAAACATGCGCGAGATTCTGAGTTGATCAAGCGATTAACGATGAGAGAGCACAGAACGCAATACTAGGCATCTTAGTGATGCCGTCCAATAACAGACCAGCATCTTAATGACGTATGCAGGGACTTATATAGTGACATATGAGTGTGATGAGAGACAAATTACTTGCTCAGTCTTCTAAGTTATTTGTTGATACCGTAAACTGGGAAAAAGGCCGTAATAAGAAGACAAAAATAATGTATTCCACTTCATAACGTGTAAAACCGTAATCTGGGTATGCCATAACCAGGGGTCCACTTTTCATGCTAACCTTAGTTCAGTTATACTCAAAAATCTTTATATTCAACAACTCAATCTCATTAATACAAGGTGGCCCAAAGATCAGCTTACAGTTATCACAGACACCAGAGCAGCGGAAAATCTGTCATAGCTACCTGTTAGCCTAAGCACAAAAAGTCCTCCTTCACTATTGCAATATTCTTCAAAAATCTGTTGCAACATTATTCAAGTTTAATAGCTGTAAACCAATTTTTGGGTAACCCTGCAAATAAAACTTCGGATAGCTAAATATATATTCTTACCTTTTTACTTTTAGTAGGAGTTGTTTTCTTTATTCTATCAGTGTAATTTTCATTTTGTTTTTCTCCTTCAGTCAATTCACTGATACTGGCACTGGTATCTGATTTCTCAAGGTCTGATATTTCTGTTTTAGGAATTACAAAGGGAGAAAATCTCAGCTCACCAGAGATGTACTCACTATTATTTGCAAAAGTTGGAACTTCATCACTCAAATTTTGGTAATCATTAATTTCCTCTTGTTTGATTGTCACAGATTCAGAATCAAAATCACAGATTTCTTTTTTAACTTCAACAGCAGTTTCAGTGCAAGGTATTTGAGAGGAATCTACATTAGTTTTCACACCCGATGATGAGAGCGTTACAGTTATTGCAGGGAAGTCTGCCGAGGAATTTCTCTCTTCTAGAGAAGGATATTCATGTACAGTTTCTGAAGCAGCATCGAGAACAGGAATAGCAGATGCATCGTTTGCAGACACGTAAGGAGAACCAACCTCATGTGGTGGATAATCAAGTTTAGGAGTAGATAAAATGTCCATTGGTATTACCTTGCAATTTTCAGATAAAGAATTCACTGACATATCTGAAGCTGCCAGTGTTCCAATTTCAGATTTTTGACTTTTTGTATTATCTATGGGCACTAAACAATAAGCAACATTTCTATTATCACCATTCTGTGTAACATTTTCGTTTAGAGAATTCGCTGGGGGAGGAGAGGTATTCAAATGATATTCAGTATCTGATTTCTTGAAGAGTGAATCAGGAAGAACCTCATTTTTTGAAAATTTACTGCAATTTGGAGTTTCAAACTCATTGAGAAGTAAATTTTGTTTTCTTTTCTTAGTGTTCTGAACAGCCAGGATGTTACTTGCAGGGGAATTGAAAGTTAGTTTTTCTAGCTGTGCAGCATCTGGCAGCTCAGGATTTGTCAATAAAAATACTGATGGTATGACATCAGTATATAGGGAAAGTTTGCCAGTGGATTCTTCAATGTATTGATCCTCAGGTTTGAAATGAGCGGAACAAATAAGTTTGCTTGAAGGGAAGAAATTAGGTTCAGGAATAGCTTCAATCCAAGACTTTTTCAGTGCAGAGTCAGTTGGAAAACTGGAATATTAGAACAATAATTAGTAAATTGAAAACATGACTAGCTAGTTAACTATAATACAATTAATTTTAATTCATTAAGTTTAATAAGTTTAAAACCATAAGGGGAATTAACATATCAAAAAGAAAATAAATACAAGTGAATCAAAAAAGCAATCAGAATAGAAATATGCTCCATGATAAAAACCCTCTACCATCAGTGAGTGAAATGCTCATGGATGCAGAAAAGCTACCTTGTGAATAAAGTCATTTAACTCATTTTTATCAAGGAATGTGGCAAGCACTGAAGATTGCACTCACAGATGGAGGAAGAAAATGAAGATGTGATAGTAAATGAAGTAACGAGCCTACCTAGTACCTAACACAAAAATCAATAACTCCGTAGTACGGTAGTTGAAGAGCATAACCCTAACGCTATCCTCTAAATCTACAAGTAGCGTTAAAAAAAGATAAACATGATATAAATACATAATCTAAATCAGAACAGTTCAAACCCAAAGGGAAACTGCCAGACTTACTCTCTACTACATTCACCATAGGCAGCTTCAAAATGGAGACCTGAGTAAGTTGCAACTTTCCATAATATAAAATCATCAGGAATATTACCTGTAGAAGGAGACATTGTATGCAGGACCTTTTGCTTTCAAACAGACGCAGCATCGTTGCACCATTTTGAAACTTCAAAAACAATTAAGATTTTTTTCTCTAATGATATTCTGAATTGTTGAAAATATAACAATTAGCTACCATGTAATATAAATTCTAATGCTATTATCTGAAAGGATAGAAAATAGATGTTCTATAGTTAGAAATAAATCTATCAATAAAAAACATTGCAATATGATATTTCAATTTTACTCAATGGATTTAAGCAATTAAGGAATAACTGAAGAGTAGCAGAAAATGCTTAACTAGAGTAAGTTCCACATTTCCATACACTTGAAGAATAAAATATAAAATTATTATTTAACTTTTATTTTTATTGGTATCCATGATAATGATACCCCATGTCCCAGGTACTCCAGTCTGTATTTGGTGCACAAAATCTCAAAGACTTTAAAAAAAAATCTTAAAAAGTTTTCCCCAAGTTAGCCACTAAAAATTATTGGTAACATAAGAACAAATAGCTAAACATCCACCAATTTTACTACAATATTATTTTCAAAGGGGAAAAAATTTACAATAAAACAAGTCTGCAGAATATCATTAAAATATGGGAGATATTTGGTAGCTATATTCTCTTATCTCTATGAACAATTTTGAATTAATCCCTATGTTTACATTAATTTTGCTGCTAACACTTATTCACTATTTACATTAATTTTACTGGGAACAGACAGTCTGACAGAGAGAGATCTACAAACACTTTACCAGTTTCTGCAAATACAGTCTGGTGAGTGTTGACTCAGCCAAGTTCCAAGTACCCAGATCCTTCAAACCTAACCTAACGTACCAGGCAAAGATTTAATTTGATTTGAGATATAGGCCTCCATGTTTCCAGTCTGTATTTCATGGTTAATTCCACTGATATAGTAGTGGAATTTATACCCTTAGAAAATAATATTATTTAGCTATTTATTCATATACCATTAATATTTGGTGGATAAATTAGGAAAATGTTGGTGGATCAGCCAAATTTTTGGTGGATTTTTTTTCAGCATTTTGAAGAAGTCATAGGGATTCTGTGCACCAAATACAGACTGGCCATGTTTCATAGTATGGCAGGAAAGTCACGAGTTTGAACTAGGACGCCACAATTAACTCATTTTAAAATAAGATATTTGGCTTCTAGGTGAAAAATTAGCAGTTGAAAACATCCTTATGGTTTTATGTCTGATAGACTGATGCATGTGTTTCTCTTTCTCTGAGAGACCATATATGTGATTTACCTACTTTGTCTTTTACAGGTTTTTCAACTTATTTCACATCTTATAAGTCGCACACTCCAGCATACTGGCGACTTTGTCCATACTTTGAAACATAGATAGTCCGATCACAAATCCACGATACTTCATTCTTGAAAATGAAGAGTTACCAAAATTCAACAGCAAAGGACATTCTTAAAAAACCTCTCAAAATGGCTCAATTAATAAAGAGTTGAGATATTAAATAGAACACCTAAAGCACAACTAAACAGACCCATCTTTACCCAATTTTATAGGGAACACTTTGTCATGTTACAGAGTATGTCAGTTAAAGCCAATTAATTGGCTTAGCTTAGATTTCACAAGGTAAAAACTCAGATATGTCTAATTGGCTTAAAATTTTGAATTAATTCCGATGTTTGGGCCCAGTCTGCAAAAGATGCATGAAGTTGTGAAGTTTATCCGGCAACTATTAAGGCTTCGAAAATAGTCTTCTGAATTATCCGGTGACAATTTTCCAATTAATCTCTATGTTTACATGTAATTATTTGAGAGCATTTTGAGATTTTTTGCCATTTTGGAGAGAAATTTGAAAATCTTTGGAGACAAATTGTCCAAAAATTAAATATCTGGAGACTGATTGTGCATGCTTTGCAGACTGATAATGTTCCTATGTTAATTTTGGCTTGAAATCTTCAAAAATTTAGCAAAATTAGCTTGGCTCAGAATTTAGTGAAATTTTGGTTAAAAAATTAGCTTACAGTTTTCCAGCCTCAGCAACATATTAAATGGACTCTTTGCAAACTGGCCTGGTAAAATAATATGGTTCATAAACTCTCCATTTGTCTCTCAAGCTCTCTCCAAAAATCACAAAATTTCTTTCCAAAAATCACCAAATTTCTCTCCAAAATGATCAAATCATCATAAATTCTTTTCAAAATAACATTGTAGCAAAAGAAAAAAATTAGATATTTTTTGCCATTTGCAATTAAAGGGCTCAAAATAACTGTCACAGACTCGCCATTAAAATGGCGAGTTTGGATATGTTTTATCACCTGGCAAACTGGTTGAGGAGAATACTGAATATTTGGTAGTTTCTCCGGGAATGAACGAAGTCTGCAGAATATAGGAAATTTTTAAAATTTTCTGTGCAAACAATCCTTAATTTCCTTCTAGGGTCACACAGGTAAATTGCGGACCTTTACTTTTAAATTACAGTCCTCTAAAGAATTTCTCTAAAGCCTGCTGAGCCTAATTCATCTTGAAATATTACATATAAAAATAAGCTAAGTGCTTGCTATATATTTATGTATAATGTGTATTAACTGTATTGCTACTATTTTTGTTAAGTGTTTTGTGGTTAAAGAACGCAGCCAAGTAAAATAGTATGGCTCATAAAATCGCCATTTGTATTATGTCTCTCCAACTCTCTACAAAAATCACCAAAGTTCTCGTCAAAATGTTCAAATTATCATAAATTCTCTCCAAAATAACATTGTAGCATAGAAGAAGATTAGATATTTCTCACCATTTGCAATTGAAGAACTCAAAATAACTGTCACAAACTCGCCATTAAAATGGAGAGTTTGGACATGCTTTAATACTTGGATTCATACCTACTACCAGTACCCGATTAAAAATCAATTAAACTTGTATATGTTTCTTAAAATTAAAAATCTTGATTAATACAATATCAACACATACTAGTAATGGATTATGGATATACCCCAGCTTACCAATAGCTGTTTGTCCCACATCTTAAGACGTCTCGCTATAGAAGGATTTAAGATGTGGGGCGGGGGAAATCAGAACCATCTTCGTTTGCACAGGGGTCCCCCTTTGCAAGACGTTTGATCCCACGTCTTGTCCCTCTCTGACAGAGGACAGAGAGGGACATCCCACACGTGGGACAGAGAGGGACATCCCGTGTGGGACAGAGAGGGACATCCCGTGTGGGACAGAGAGGGACATCCCGCGTGGGACAGAGAGGGACATCCCGCGTGGGACAGAGAGGGATATCCCGTGTGGGACAGACGTGGGACAGAGAGGGATATCCCGTGTGGGACAGAGAGGGATATCCCGTGTGGGACAGACGTGGGACAGAGAGGGACATCCCGCATGGGACAGAGAGGGACATCCCATGTGGGACAGAGAGGGACATCCCACGTGGGACAGAGAGGGACATCCCACGTGGGACAGAAAGGGACATAACGCGTGGGACAGAGAGGGACATCCCGCGTGGGACAGAGAGGGATATCCCGTGTGGGACAGACGTGGGACAGAGAGGGACATACTGCGTACTTTTTACCGCGTAAAACAGACGAAGGACATCCCGCGTGGGACAGAGAGTGACATCCTGCATGGGACAGAGAGTGACATCCTGCATGGGACAGAGAGTGACATCCTGCATGGGACAGAGAGTGACATCCCACGTGGGACAGAGAGGGACATCCCGCTTCTGCAAGGCGTGGGACATGACTGGGATTTCAGACGTCTGGAGACGTCTGAAATCCCCCGTCACTCTCTGTCCCTCGCTAGCGAGGAATGTTCCCCTCTGTCCCACGCGGGACAGAGGATATGGTTAGCTGGGACAAAATAAAACCAAAAATGTTTCGCATTAGAATTATAATATGTTATTAAGTATTAAAATTACTTTAGTTCCCCCTCATAATATTTTCTATGAAATATTACTAATATGCAAAGGAAACTAATTTCAGCATACACTCTTGTAAAATTTATGACTATGTTTCGATAGTCAGCTAATTGTACTTTGAAGAATAAATATTTTATTTTTGCCTTTATTAATTTAAAACCAATTTCTTTGGTTGAATTTCATGATACTGATAGTGTGTGGCTAGCTGAGGTACCAGGCCTGGCAGGCCAGGGTGGAAAAATAACTATCTTCTGATTGACTAGTAACTCAGTTAGAAATTCTTCCTAAAGACAACTCTGCAAAAACTTCACATTATTTCTTTTAACTATGTAAAAATCTGTTATATATTTCATAATATTTGAAAAAATTGAACTCTTCAGACTTCATGCTATATGGTCTATGGGTAAAAGGTACCTACAGGGTGGATTTAAAAAAAAAACGCTTGGTTCAAACCATGGTTTATTTGTTTTTTTTGAGCAATAAAAACCATTGTTTTTTTTGTTTTTTAGTGTTTATTTGTTTTTATCATGTACAATCACAGCTTACAAATCTAATATGAAATATGTCTTAACTTTTGCTGTTTTAAACAAAACAAAGATACATATTTATTGATTGTACATAGGTACTGTGTTGAAGTTAGTTTTATTTGATCAGCACTGAATAGGTAGATATGTGATGATTAAATTCTAGCGACTTTTCTTTAGTCTGTCTCTCTCTCTTGAAGTTTCCATTAGCGTTCCTCTAATTAGTAGCAGTCATGGAAGTACTATTAAGGTAGCAGTCAACCAGTCATAGCGTAAGCACACATGCGAAATCTTCAGTGAACTCCTTGTGTTTGTGTCTTTTTTTTTCCTACAATATGGGTCAGCATTGTGAATTTCATTCAACTGAACCTCTATACATTATTTAACTTTTATTACTCTATAAATAGTTTATTAACTTTATTTTAGGTATATTTGTATAGCCTTAAGTTGCTCAACTCTCTGTAATAGTTAAGTATATATCATGTTCACGATTTACTTTTCAAAATTTCAAATAGTTCCTAGATAATTTGTACCATCATGTGGTTAAACTCAGCCATTATTTCCCTGTAAGTTTTGTAATGGTCTTTAAGTTTAACATATATATGATAATTGTCTTTAGTTATCTAAATATTAAACTTCATTTCTTTCATATAAATTAGCATTATAACCATTAATCAATCAGTTTCTGTAACTTTAATATCTTTTGTACCTTTGTCTCAAACTGAATAATTGTTTCAGGTCTATGCTCTACCTACCTTCTAATTTTCTTAGTTGCATCTCCTTGTTTTTGTTATCTGTCCACTACAATAAATCACTACTTCCAAACTCACATCTTTGGTTTCAAACTTTCAATAAACCAAAACTATTAAACCCCTCAGATTTGTTTATTAGTTACGGTATTACCAAAGATATTATACTACAGTAAGATACACTACTCTCGCTAATTTCTGTTTCAAAAAGCGTCATCTGGATTTGAAAGCGGGAACAAGAGAAACAAAAACATTTGGTGTTGATCATCTCCTTTATTCTATTTAATTTAGCTGTATTTATTCTACCGATGTAAAGCTTATTTTCCAGTAAAATATTCTTCATTTATGAATGAAATAAAAGTTAAAATATTATTAAACAACACCAAATGTTGTTGTTTCTCTAGTTCCCGCTTTCACATACAGATGGCGCTATTTAAAACAGAAATTTGTGAGAGTAGTGCATCTTACTGTAGTATAATATCTTTGGTATTACTTTATTATATGTCATGTTTTTAATTCTATATTCATGTGAGTGTCACAGGTTTGTACACTGTGTTGTCTGTATATACAGTGATAATGTGATTATAACTGTATAAGATTTTAATGGTATATTATTTCTTGCAGATTTGTCAGATTATGTAAAATTATCATGATTCGTGAATAAATGTAATTGTAGTATTAGTATTGTAGAATAAACAAGGAGTTATTCATATATAAGTTGAATTTATTTTAAAACTAGTATTGTAACATTAAACATACATTAAATCTGATAATTTACAACAAAACAACATATAATCCAAAAAAAAACATTTAAAGCAAAAAAAAAAACCATGGTTTTTCCAGTTTATTTAAAAAAAACCCAGTTTTAATGTGTTTTTTTAAAAACCATGGTTTTTATCCACTCTGGGTACCTACATGCTTTACTAATACTAAGCAGGGTTAATGACGTAAACATTAATAAACACTGCGGTTGAGTATTCATGAGTAACTCTGTTAGAATTTGCGTTTTCCACTCTGGGTACCAGGCAATGATGAGATTATAGTCATTCATATGAAGGGAGGCCGTTATGAATGGCGGTTGATCTTCCATGAGTACCATGACTACTCTTAGTACTCTGAAGTTTCGATGCTTGTGTTTGTAGCGAATATACGAGCAGAATAGAGTATAAAATCCATGTATATGAGTATGTCAGTTAAAGCCAATTAATTGGCTAAGACTAAATTAAATTTCCAGTCTGGAAAAATGGGTGCTTTCTGATGAACTAATTACTCTGTTGGAGTTTTACAGACTTCAAAAATTAATGGTAAATAGCTGAAAATTGTATAATCCGCAGCATTTAGCATATAGAGTTCATTTGTTAGCCAAAGCAGTTTTCCAGACTGAATTGGCTTATATTTGAAATGGTCAAATCTCAGTCCTCAGATATGTCTAATTGGCTTTAAATTTTGAATTAATTCCCATGTTAATTTTGGCTTGAAATCTTCAAAAAATGAGCCAAATTGGCTCATTGCAGTGATTGCACATCCACTTTTGTTCCTCCCACTAAAGCAGCCAGTCAGCAGAAACTGGTAAAGTGTTCTCCAAGAAATCCTCCTTTATGGCTTCTCTTCTCAGTAAAATACATGTAAATATTAAATTATAGGAGAAAATTAATGATTGTTTGCACAGAAAATATTAAAAACGTACCATATTCTGGAGACCCAGTCTGCAGAATATGGAACATTTTTCCAAGACTCTCTGCGGGAGTTTTTGAATGAAATTTTAGAAATTGGAGATCTCTGCGAGAGATTTTCAATTAATTCCTATGTTACCATTAATTTACCTGCGGGAGATTTTGAATTAATTCCTATGTTACCATTAATTTACCTGCGGGAGATTTTGAATTAATTCGTATGTTACCATTAATTTAGCTGCGGGAGATTCTGAATCTACTGCTGAGCCATGTTTCAAAGTATGAACAAAGTCGCCAGTATATTGGCGACTTTTGAGGGGTGAAATAAGTTGAAAAACATGTATATAACAAGTAAATCAATAATGAAATAGTCTCAAGAGATGCATATAGGGTGTTTGTGCCAGTAATCGGTCACTTAAGGATAAATTACAAACAAATACCAATAACAAGTCGCATATAAACGCTACCAACACGATGCAACTATCATTAGAAAGCTGGAATCTTTATCTTTCCAATCGCTTTACACATAAACACATTTATATTATTACTTATGCAATTAAAAGTAAAAATGTCCCATTAGTCTAAAATGCTAGTATTCGTCATAGCAATATCTATGTTCGGTCACTTCCAATTCTATTATCGTCAGGTGGCCAATCATAAGGAACTAATGTTCGTCATACTTGTTGATTAGTGACTGATCATGGAAGTGACTGATTAATATAATAGTATATAGTATAATTATTCTCCCGCTTCTAATTACTAGTAATAGATTACATACCTAATGTAATCTATTACTAATATCTATACAATCAATATGTATTTTTATTAACGTAATTACTACTGTTCTAAGTAATAGTAAGTATTATGCTTATATTATTATTAACTACCCATAAACACAATCAAACACTTCGTCAATGGTTAAAAATACGTTATATTTTAGTGTTGTCATTTCATTCGAAAGTTTGAACATGTTATACATTGTTGTTTGCCATACACCAGAATTGAAAACTAAGTTATTTTATATAAATGTGATTATTTATTTACATAAGCTGAAGCTCCAACAACTGCTACCTTCTACATGCAAGAGGAAATAATTACCCGGCCGCTTTAAGAATGAACGGCTACTTTAAATTAAGGTTTATTATATATTTGATTCGTCTGCCAAGTATACATAGATTATATTCAGATATTTTGAAATTGACAATCAATGCTTAATTTATTCATTTCTCAGAAGACTCAGATTGGTATTTAGTAATATTAATTAATTTAGTTTTAGCCTCTATACGTTTTCTTTGATTATAATAGTTCTGAAAAAAGGGGTAACTATCTTAAATAAAAGCAAGCCGTAATTGTCATGTGCATTTCATGTCTATTTAGTTGCAGATATCTTAGCCCTATTATAATGCTAACTATAAGTCTATAACACATTTTATTTACTGATAAAAATTATTTTGAAATTGCTTTACCTCAATTAGATTTTCATTGAAAAAGTAATTTTCGGCCCCTAAATAACTGTTGCTTTGTTTAAGTTTAAACGGGACATAATTCGAATGTCCCCTTAAAAAATAAATGCCGATATATATGCCGTCTACATTCCCTCTAGTTTGCCCTCTTCCACTATTGTGATGTAGATTCAACCATTCTTTGTCGCTATTAATGACGTCACAACCTGGAGTGGAAGTCCTGTTTTCTGTTGATTCTAAATCCTTCTGATTGAATTTTACGTATTTTGGTTATTGAAAAACGCCATATATAATTCACACGTGACAGTATATAAGTGGGTATGATTATGTAAAATATTTATATATTTGACGTTAAAGTAATCATATCTTGTTATCATATGTAATAACGTACTTTATTCGGAGAATATACAAGCTTAACTATCTCAAAATTTATTTATTAATGTTATTGGTCAATGTAACGATATAAATTAATTAGTTAAAATACCAGTTTGTTATCGGACGCATGACGGGAAGTTTTTCCAGTAATCGTCAGGGTGGACGGATGGATTCTATGTTTAATCGACCAGTCTGTCCGAACATTAAAATCAGATGTTCTGATAATCTAGTGATCGGACTACCATTTTAAATAAAAAGTAAGTATTTGTTTGCTTAGATTTCAAAATGCACTGATAGATCGTAAATTGTACTTCTAGAAAAGCATTCACCTGGTACATTAAAAGCTACTGAAACTCACTCAGGAGTTTCAAAGAGGAACCGTTCTCTTACGAAGAATACAAGGAACTGACCGATAACTTGACTTTCCGACAATGATTGGAAGCTACCTGTTAATTTGTGTGGTTAAATGATTAGAAAGAATTACTAATCAATTATAGTGGTTGATTATTTAATAATTTAGTACGTATGCCTCTATTCCTTAATATATTATATAGAAAATTACCAAGTAATAAAGCATGTCCAAACTCGCCATTTTAATGGCGAGTTTGTGACAGTTATTTTGAGCACTTCAATTGCAAATGGCGAGTATTATCTATTTTTCTCCTATGCTACAATGTTATTTGGAGAGAATTTATGAAAATTTGATCATTTTGGAGAGAATTTGTTGAATTTTGGAGAGAGCTGGAGAGACAAATGGCGAGTTTATGAGACATACTATTTTACTTGGGAAAATTATGCTCAATGTGTCTGCTATTCCGATTACTAGAGGTATGCCGATTACTGGCACAAACACCCTACATCAGACATGAAGCATGAGGATATTTTCAAGTGTAAAATCTTCCCTAGGAATCCTAGGGAAGATGACTAGGTCTCTAGGAACTTAGGAAGTCAAATTTCTTCATAAAAGTATCTTAAATGTGGCGACCTGGATCCATTTTCTCACTAAACTGGCGACTTTCCTGCCACACATTGAAACATGGCTGCTGAGAGTCAGAGAGTAGCTCTCTCTCAAATTAAAGTCTCTGCAGGAGAAGAGACACATTCTGCAGACTGGCTGGAGACTGGTAAAGCAGAAGACTAATTCCATAACTAGCTAGCCTAGGTATGAACAAATTCTTTCTAAAACTTCTTTTATCGTGTGAACTTCAATTTCTAAAATAGGGTGTGATAGGTTTTATAGTATAGTCACGGACTCACGGTCACCCTATTTAATGAACTGACAACTGTGGTGTACATTGCACATGCTAACAAGTAATTAGGGACAGGTTAGGGGTTATTCGCTTTTAAAGCCCGTTTACACGCTACGATAAATAGGAGCGATTTATTGAGCACAGAGATCGCAACAATTTATCAGATGATCGAGACAGTGTTTACACGCACCGATTTTAACTCCAATATCTTTATTTTTCACTAGCCGTCATGGACGAAACATTAGGATAGTCAGCATTTGGAATGTGTTTAGCATTATATATTAAGTTAGATTGCAACGATTTATTGGAAACCTGTTTACACGTTCAAACTTATCGTTACGATTCGTATAAATTTGAACCTACTAGCACCAATCACACAATCGTCAATCTAATTCCAATAAATCGCTACGATCACCTGTTTACACGTAATGATAAATTGCAACAACCTCTTCATTACGATAAATTGCTTCAATTTATCGTAGCGTGTAAACGGGCCTCAATATCAGCAAGGTCAAGGTTTTTCTTCGTTTTATATCAGCACTGAGTTCCCATTAAAATATTTAAGAGAGGAATTATGACGCGTTATAAACATTCCAACTTTTCCAGATTTCAGTATTTGCGGCGGTGAAAATTAAGCAACATAAGTTTTTAACATTTAGTAACCATAAATGAAATTCATTTTATTTAATATTTATGTAATTTTAGGACATAGAACTGAACTGCAAGGAAAATGATATTTCAACACAATCATTTTTAGAATTGATAATGTTTCTTCATTCAACAGAGCGTAATGATTTTACGTCATACGGTCATACCTACCTACACCTTCCCGCCATTTTCCTCTGGTTCAAAACTACTGGAGATATACATACACTCTTTTTTGTGATTTGAATTTTATAAACAAACATTAATGCATATCAAGCATCCGTCTATTAAAATTTTATTAAAGGTCAAAATATTATAAAACTATTAATTGTCTAGGATCATTAATATGTAGACTGCATAAAATTCTGTTCAGTAGAGGATTAGGTAAAATTGTAGGATCGAAATTCATAAGACTCAAGGTCAAGGTCAAGGTGTTTCTTCGTAGATTCCCTTTTCAGCGGGTCCGTCCTCCAGTTCACTTTCTTTTTCAGGCTTATACCTCTGCCATTACGAGAAAAAAAACTCACTTTTAATATAAATTTCTTTACTTTTTAGCACTTACACTGTCACTTAGCTTATTTTCTTAATGCTAGACACTTATCACTAGAACTTATCTTAGTTTCTCAGCACTTAACAACTTATCACTAGCACTTCACTTAACACCAACATCCTCACTCTACAACACCATCTGCGACCACAGCCTCCCCTCTCTCCCTTCTCCACATCCTGAAGAGTACCCTCCTTCTTTCTCTCCCTCCAACATCTCCAAACAGGAACCCTCCAACAACCTCATCCACATCCTCCTTTCTCGGTCTCTGCAGTTCAACTGCCTCATTCTGTAGAATTAGATCCCATTGCTTAGGAGTTTGATCTTATATTAAAAGTATAAGTGTCCTGACTTGAGACAGGAAGTTTATTAGTTGTGTCCGATATCATAATATCAAGCCACGACTGCTTCCTAACTATATAATTTGTGTTTAATTAGCTTTAAAGAGGTAATTATGAGTTCATTTGATATACATATTATGCAACATATACATGTGATATAATATGCCATTCATTATATATTGGAATCGACTTAATGTCGAGTTATATAGCTATTCATATATGTAGCGTACCCGTACATTCCATGTTATCTTTATGTAGGGTTTATTTTACTTATTATTTCATTTAGCTATTTGTATGTTTACTGATATTGTTTCTATTTGTAATTTAGTTCATTCTATTGCAGAATGATGTTAACATTGTTGGATTAAAATTAAAATCATCAACAACGAGTTTTCTTCATGTTAACATCTCTCAATCTGGGGAGCTCACAGCAGTGCACCCTGCCTCGACCACTGCCAAAGGCGCACTGAGTAGACATTCCATTCTCCATACCGCACGGAGAGCTGTCAGCTGACCGCTACCAGCTATACCTACCTGTATTGACAGCAGAGGTATACATCACGATAGCATATCATTATATGTCATCATGGTGGTAGTAAGCTGTTCAGTACCCGAATGCGATTTCGTAACAGATGATGTCTCCGAGGCCCTTGCAATCGCCTTATTGACCAATCATGGACATGCTCATTCAACTGCAACAACGGCACCACCAGTTAGGGGCCCCAAGTTGGAACGACCCCAGGTTAACGTAGGAATCTCTACAGAAGAGTGGAACGTTTTCATCCGTCGATGGGAGGTATTCCGTAAAGGGTCTGGGATTGATAATGCGTCAGCACCGTCACAGTTATTTCAGTGTGCTGGAATAGAACTTGGTGACAGCATCCTGAAAGCTAAGCCAGACGCAACTTCCAGCAGCATCGTTGAATTAATGGCTGCCATGCGATCCCTTGCAGTTATACCTATAGCAACTGGAGTGCTACGTACAGAATTGCTGCAGATGCGACAAGAACGAGATGAGTCTTTTCGAGCATATGCAGCTAGGGTCCGTGGCAAAGCAGAAACCTGCGAATACACAGCCACATGTGAGTGCGGAAAAGATGTCGACTATACGGATCATTCTATAAGAGATACTCTCCTGAGTGGCATAAATGACCCTGACATACGTCGTGAGGTCCTAGGTATTGCAGACATACTGAAAATATCTGTTAATGACGTCATCGCCGTCGTAGAAAATAAAGAGATGGCAAGAAATGCACTTCCTTCATCCAATCTCTCAGCTGTTTCTTCTTTCGTACGACAGAAAAACACAAAACAGGTTTCTTCCGCTACTGGTACTATTCCAACTGATCAGAACAGGAAAAATAATTGTCTAGATTGTAAGAAACTGTTTAAAATTTTCTCTGAAGGTCCCAATGGATGGAACTCAAAAGCTCATCAGTATTGCATTGACTGTTTCAGAGCACGTCGGCGTAACCGACGTCAGCAACAACAAGGGCCTTCACCACCT
This sequence comes from Caprella mutica, assembly GCA_947561585.1. Classification (NCBI taxonomy): domain Eukaryota; kingdom Metazoa; phylum Arthropoda; class Malacostraca; order Amphipoda; family Caprellidae; genus Caprella; species Caprella mutica. Next base: position 150,136 of record CANNZV010000563.1, on the reverse strand, counting down.
GCTGTCAATACAGTAGAAACAAATACTGTATCTCAAATCGCTATAGTTCACGATAATTATCAGATGAATCCGAAACGTCAAAATGTTACTCAGAGGTCTCAATCTTCTCTTGATCACCATACCTTCACTGCGGGTAAATGGAAGAAAGCACGGTTACGTGATCACCCACGAGTGCCAATAACCATAACTGTTATTGCTTCTCCAAATCACTATAGGGTGATGCCCATCAATCGGGCACATGTATCAGCCATAGCAGACACTGGAGCCCAGTCAGACTTGTGGGCTCTATCAGACTTCTTAGCTTGCGGATTCTCAACAGATATACTCTCACCAGTTAAATTAGACTTATCTGCAGCAAATAGTTCAGACATATCTGTGGAAGGTGCGTTTTTTGCTAATGTCGAAACAGACTTTGCAAATAAGAAAACAACGTCAACTCATTCCATGATTTATGTCAGTAAGTCAGTTCGATCTCTGTTCCTATCACATGAAACGCTTCTGAAACTGGAATTACTACCTGAAGATTTTCCAAATGCCATTGAGCTGATGAAACACACAGAGAACGATTACAAATCTTCTATCAACGTCATACGCGCACTTACCAATGGATGTGACACACTCATGTCTGGTGATAGTGTATCATGTGAGTGCCCACAACGAACTGTGGCACCACAACGTCCTCGATCACTGCCGTTTCCATGTGTTCCAGAAAACAACTTGAAAATGAAGGAATGGCTTCTCAATAGATACAAATCATCTACATTCAACACATGCTCTCATCGCTCGTTGCCATGCATGGAAGGTCCTCCTGTTGAGATACATATTGATAAATTGGCAACACCTAAGGCCTGTCACACACCGGCTAAGATTCCCCTGCATTGGCAACAACGTGTGTATGATGACCTGTTACGAGACGAAGCTCTTGGTGTCATCGAACGCGTTCCATATGGGGAACCGGTAACCTGGTGCCACAGAATGGTGGTCACGCGGAAGCATGATGGCAACCCTCGACGAACCGTAGATTTGTCTCCTCTCAATAAATTCTGCAAAAGAGAGACTTTCGCTACTGAATCCCCATTTCAACTAGCCCGAAGAATCCCTAAAGGGACATGGAAAACAGTAACGGATGCATGGAATGGGTATCATAGCGTACCATTGCGTGCAACAGATCGCCATCTTACTACTTTCATAACGCCCTTTGGTAGGTGGAGGTACACTCGAGCTCCTCAAGGATTCGTCTCATCAGGCGACGGATACAACAGACGATTCGATGCCATAGCATCAAATTTTGAACGCAAAGAACGTTGTGTAGATGACACAATACACTATGATGTTGACTTGGAGCAACACTGGTGGCGATCTATTGACTTCCTAACCAGAGTTGGTCAGGCTGGAATAGTACTCAACCCTGATAAATTCCAGTTTGCTGAGAAATCAGTTGACTTTGCTGGTTTTCGAGTGTCAGATTCAACGATAGAACCACTACCAAAGTACCTGGACGCTATTAGAGACTTTCCTACTCCGATATCTACTACTGACATCCGCAGTTGGTTCGGTCTCGTGAATCAGGTGACAAACTATGCCCAACTGCGAGACACAATGGCACCCTTCAAACCTTTCCTCAGCCCACGGCATAAGTTTTCGTGGGATAAAGACCTTGAAGAGGCCTTCGTGAAGTCAAAAAATATCATAATCGAAGCTATTCGCCATGGTGTAGAGATCTATGATTTACAGAAACGGACTTGTCTGCGTCCAGATTGGTCGAACAAGGGAATTGGATATTTTCTCCTGCAGCAATGCTGTGATTGTTCATCTGGCATCCCTGGATGCTGTCCCGACGGGTGGCGGATCACTCTAGCTGGCTCGCGATTTCTAACTTCAGCAGAGGAGCGATATGCAGCAGTGGAAGGAGAAGCTCTAGCCGTTGCATGGGGACTGGAACAGACTCGTTACTTTACACAAGGGTGTGACAATCTTATCGTGGTGACTGATCACAAGCCTCTGGTGAAGATACTGGGAGACCGAACCTTGGATGAAATAACGAACACGAGACTCTTCAGACTAAAACAGAGAACTCTTCCATGGCGTTATGATATTAAGCATTTGCCCGGAAAAACAAATGATGCTGCAGATGCGACGTCCCGACACCCATCGTCAACCGAATCCACCAGAGGTAACTCAGTAAACCAAGTCAATGCCATCGATAAAGTGGAGAGTGCCATAATGTCAGCTGTCGGACAAGACTCTAAAATAGCCTTTTCCATGTCTTGGGCTCTCCTTGCTAAGGAAACAGCTTCTGATGCTTCGCTATGCAACATGTTACATTTAATTAAGAATGGATTCACAGAGCGGGATCAGAAAGACGATACTGTGGCCTCCATATGGCAGGTGCGAGATTCACTATACACACAAGATGGTGTAATCCTGTACCAGGACCGTATACTGGTTCCACCTACTCTTCGCCACCGCGTTCTTCAGCATCTTCATGCAGCTCATCAAGGAATATCTGCGATGGAGCTGCGGGCTCGTGCCATAGTATACTGGCCCGGTATGACATTGGATATTCGTGCTACCCGAGAATCTTGTGTTAGGTGTAACAGAAATGCACCTTCACAGGCAGCCACACCGCCGATAACCTCGCCCATTCCATCTACCCCATTCGAGTCTGTATTCGCCGATTTCTTTGATTTTAGAGGTCGTCACTATCTCGTAGTCGGTGACAGACTGTCAGGATGGGTGGAAGTATACGCATCGACATCTGGTACGCATGCATCTGGAGCTTCTGGACTTATTAGACATCTTCGTAGCCTTTTCGCTACCTTCGGCGTTCCAGAAGAACTAAGTAGTGATGGTGGTCCTGAATTTTCTGCAGGGAGCACTGCGGAGTTTCTGAAACAATGGGGTGTACATCATCGCGTATCCTCAGCTTACTTCCCTCAATCAAATGGAAGAGCAGAGGTAGCTGTTAAAAAGGCAAAGCGTCTTCTACTCTCCAACATGGGGCCAACTGGCAGTCTTGACAATGACGGGTTTCTACGAGCAATGTTACAATTGAGAAATTCTCCGGACCCAGACTGCAACATTTCACCTGCCCAAATAATATTCGGACGCCCCATACGAGATGAGCTCTCATTTGTGAATAGACTAGAAAAGTTTTCTAACCCGAACATACGTCCACTTTGGCGCCAAGCTTGGGCTGCAAAGGAAGACGCCCTTCGAACAAGGATGACTCGCTCCACTGAATCCCTAAAAACTCATTCACGTACACTGCGCCCTCTCGAAGTTGGAGAACGTGTATTCCTGCAAAATCAGACTGGCCCGAGTGCTAATAAATGGGACAAAACAGGAATAGTAACAGAAGCTCTTGACCATGATCAATATTCGATTAAAGTAGACGGATCGGGACGAATCACTCGAAGGAATAGACGATTCTTGCGTGTTTATACACCAACTAGTACAGTTGTACATAGTCCAACATTTCCTCCACCTCTCACTACTCTGGTTAGTCACTGCACCCCTAGTCCGCATTTGGAACAACACCAGCAGTCCCTCCAATTTCCTGTGGATTCACGAGAGCATACCACCCTAGAAGAACCTGATGTGGTTGTAAATGAGCCTACGCCATCTTCAGAACCGGATGCCACCATGCATCAGGACATACCATTCAGAAGCACTCCTTCGGACTCTTCTGTACTTCCAACCGAGGTATCAACGAACCATAGACCACGTCGATCCATCAAACCTCCTAAATATTTTGAGCCAGAGACTGGCACATGGGTCGATTATTAAGTTTGTTAGCCAATATAGTCGGTATAGGCTTCCAAACTGGGGGGGATGTAGAATTAGATCCCATTGCTTAGGAGTTTGATCTTATATTAAAAGTATAAGTGTCCTGACTTGAGACAGGAAGTTTATTAGTTGTGTCCGATATCATAATATCAAGCCACGACTGCTTCCTAACTATATAATTTGTGTTTAATTAGCTTTAAAGAGGTAATTATGAGTTCATTTGATATACATATTATGCAACATATACATGTGATATAATATGCCATTCATTATATATTGGAATCGACTTAATGTCGAGTTATATAGCTATTCATATATGTAGCGTACCCGTACATTCCATGTTATCTTTATGTAGGGTTTATTTTACTTATTATTTCATTTAGCTATTTGTATGTTTACTGATATTGTTTCTATTTGTAATTTAGTTCATTCTATTGCAGAATGATGTTAACATTGTTGGATTAAAATTAAAATCATCAACAACGAGTTTTCTTCACATTCCTTATCTTCTCCAGCACCCCACACTCCAACAAAAAATGCTCGTCATCTTCACTCTCTGCTCCACACAACCTGTACTCCACACCCCACTCACCCAACCTCTTGCATCCCAACCTCAAACTCCTTGTCCTTGCTCCAAACCACACCCAAGACTCCATACCTCCTTCATAATCCTCCTTCTTCATCTCCCTCTTAAACCTCCTGTAGACTCTCAAACTGCTCTTTCCCTCCATCTCCTCCATCCACTCACAATGCACCTTATCAGCCACTCTCCTCTTCACCGCATCCTTCGTCATGGTCTTCGGTTCCTCCTCCTCAATACCTGCCCAATTCATACACTTCCTTGTCTCCTTCACCCATTCATTTCCCCTCCTTTTAGCTACTCCCATCACTCTCCTCAGCATCTCATTATCTCCCTGTTCTACTCTTTTCATGTACTGTAATCTCCCCCTGGCCACTCCGCTCCTCACTGTACTAATTCCCACATCTCCCCTCATCCCAGCCACCGCCACACCTCTGCTCGCTCCCAACATCCTCCTCATTGCAGAATTTTCTTGCCTCTGGATACTATCCATCGCTTTAACCCTCAATCCGACCACCTCCGCACCATACTGTCCATACAAGACCCTCGGCAGAACCACTCCCTTCCAATAACTGCTTTTCAAGTCATGTAGACTCTTTAGTCTAGACTCCTAGAGGTATATTTGTTTAGGAAAAATATTAACCAGTGACCACAGTACTCATTGTCAACCTGCTAGTGAGAATGTTACCTCATTTCTGCTCCTATTACCTATTTTATTTCATGATTGATTGTGTTTCAGATATTAGCAACATCGATCTTATACATATTAATTGAATGAACAGTATTGACAAAACTGTATCTTATTTACTCTGCATCACAGTTAATTCTATAAACTGTGCTAAGCATGTACCAATTGTACGAAACACTATTATGAATGAGCCTGAGAGGTGAAAAAATTGGTTCATTGATGATGAATGTTGTTGGCGAGTGGTGTGTAGAAAACAAAACGGACTGTGAGGATTCTGAAGGATGAGACGAGAAAGAATGGACATTGGACTGGAGATAAATACAGGGAAGAGTGAATGTATTATGTTCAACATGGAAGAAGAATATGTTAAAAACTATATAGCGTATACAATTGGAGTGGACAAGGAAACAACGGTAATCAGCTAGAGAGAATATATTTGAGTCTTCACAGTAACGAGGTTAGGCAGCAACTGAATGTTTGTTATAAGAAAAGTACAGCATGAACAAAAGTCTCTTTATGAACATTAAAATTATAGTATAGTTTTATTAGAAAATGACAGAACAATTTATTATTAAAAACATATACATATCAAGTAACTATAAACAAACACATAACTAAATAAGTGTGGTACGTTTTTAAATGAATAGGGGTGCAGGAGATAGAGGGCGTGGAAGTAGCAATAAAGATCAAGTATTAAGGGATCAGGATAGAAGGAAAGTGTGATGTGTATGAAGGACAAAGGAGGAAGATGTTCGAGAAAGGGAAGCGAATGAGCAACATGACATATTCAATTATAGATGGAGATCTCATAGATTGGCGGTGGGAAAGGTGTACTGGAAGTCACAAGGATAAAGGGACCTTCAAATGGCACGGCACACTATGCCCTCCCTAGGAAGTCCCTTCCAGGTAACATTGAGATATTTTCGGAATATTCCCTCGATATCTATATATTCCCTCATCATCTGCTATCGTAAAATAATATCGAGGGAATATTCCAGGGATTAGTGAAAATAAGTTGATCACCTAATGATATCGAGGGAATATTTCAGGGATTAGTAAAAATCAGTTGATCCCCTTAAGATATCGAAAGAATATTCCAGGAATTAGTGAAAATTAGTTGATCCCCCAAAGATATCGAAAGAATATTCCAGGAATTAATGAAAATTAGTTGATCAACGAAATCGAGGGAACATTCCAAGAATTAGTGAAGATTAGTTGATCCTCTAGCGATATCGAGGGAATATTCAAGGAATTAGTGGAAATTAGTTGATCCCTAACGATAACGAGAGAATATTACAGGAATTAGCGAAAATTAGTTGATCCCTATTGATATCGAGGGAATATTCCAGGATTTGGTGAAAATTAGTTGATCCCTATCGATATCGAGGAAATATTCAAAGAATTACTGAAAATTAGTTGATCCCTTAACGATATCGAGAGAATATTCCAGGAATTAGTGAAATTAGTTGAACCCCTAACGATATAGAGGGAATATTCTAGGAATTAGTGATAATTAGGTGATCCGAAACGATATCGAGGGAATATATTCCAAGGATTAGTGAAAATTAGTTGATCCCCTAATGATATCAAGGGAATGTTCCAGGAATTTATGAAAACTAGTTGATCTCTCTACGATATCGAGGAAATATTCCAGGAATCAGTTAAATTTAGTTGATTCCCTATCAATATCGAGGGAATATTCCAAGAATTACTGAAAATTTGTTGACCCCTTAAGGATATCGAAGAAATATTCCAGTAATTACTAAAATTTAGTTGATTCCCTATCAAAATTGAGGGAATATTCCAGGAATTATTGAAAAATAGTTGATCCACTAAAAATTATAAAAAGAAGCGATTATAAAAGAAAAAAAGAAATAATCTATGAAATATGAAACTATATTTATCGATGGTAACCTAAAGATAAACTTGAGTTGCATAAAGTTCATTAAAAATCCTACATCTACTGTGTCCAGGATGGTCGAGTGGTTAGCGTCGCAAGCAGAAGTCAACAAGGTGCTGGTTCGAGACCTGCAAACATCACTTCATTTCTTTCTCCATTAATTTCCATTTAATTTGTATATAACAATATGTATCACTCAACTAATTCATGTAAAGTCAAACGTACACGTACATATGCTGTATATGCTAGGAAATATTAATTTTGGTATTCTTATTTGTATATCCTTCCCCTATTCTAGATATCAAGGGAATATTCAAGGAATGTTCCCATTTGATCCCCTCGATATTGAGGGAATATCCCCTCATTATCATGATTATCTCAATTTTATTCCCTTGTTATCGAGGGAATAATAATTTCGGTATTCCTTGCCCTTCCCTTGTAATCGAGGGAATATTCCAGGGATAATATATTTAAATCCCATCATTATTCCCTCGATATTATTTGGGGATATCCCCATATCACTAAAACGTCCAAATAGGACATCCTCTCGATAGCGATGGGGATATCGAGGGAATAATCGCAGGGAATTTCACCGGAATATCCCGGGGATAATTTCTTGTTACCTGGGCTGTGCAAAGCCAGCTATGCTGCTCGACGTTGGGTTAACAACGGAGCATGGTGAATCTCTCTCCATCATTCCCCACTGGGAGCCTATGCACTCTAAACCGTACTCCCAAACCTGACAATGAAAGAACCCTGATAACATTGCACTATCGCCTATCAGGCCAACGTCGGTAAACGTTGGCAAAGTAACGGCATGATCGGGCATGGGACGCCAATGTTATTACACGCTGGGCCAATGCAATGAAAACGACACTGGGCCAACGGTTGACAAACCGCACTGGCCCAATGAAGGGAAACATTGGTTAACCAATCCAGTTATATTTTGATGTACCAGTTATTTATTATACTAATCTACCAGTTCTATTTGGCAGTTATCACCAGACAATCAGAGATATTAGTTTCAAGCGATCTCTCCCAACTTTAATCACTCCAAATAGCCAAATTGTAGCCGTTTCTGATAATTTACTAAATTTAGTATAAATAGACCTGTTATCCCTTCAATTATTAATTTAACATTTTATTTATTTATTTCCTAAAAATGATATTGGCCGCTAGTTAATTCATATATAGTATGAAATGTTATTTTTTCGTTTGAAATAATTATTCACATTGAAAATTTTACTTTATATTCAATTTTAAATAAAAATACTATTATTAAAAATATTTCACAGAGCACAAAATTCTTGTTTGTTCTATGAAACACAATTATATATACGTCAAAATATCAAACTAATTACTCACCTATATATTATACTGAGTGAGAGTTAATCTATGGTCAAATTTTAATTAATTCATTCATTCATTACTTAAAACTTTCATCACAGAGCTTTCATCTTTATTCTGAGTCAGGGCCTCAAAATATTTTCTTTAATTTGAACTCATAGAGAATGGAGTTTTTAAGGAGTTACAATTCTATAAAAAATGACCATCTTATTATTTACACTTTGTAATAACTTATAAGAATAAGTTGTGATTTTTGTTATAAAAGCGGTGCTTGCCAATATAGTTCGATGCCCAGACACATCACTTCATTTCTTCCCATTTAATTTGTATATGATATTATGTAACATTATTTAAATTGATATGCATATCACCTAAATTTTATTATATCCAATTAAGTATGAACGTTCAATTTTAATTCCTGAATTTATTTATTTAATGGATACAAGTGGATATCGTTTAGAAGCATATTAGATATATAGGTAATTGGGCGTCGGTTCGATACCTCGGACCTTGCTAGCCAAATACACCGAGACAGACATGACAGCGTAGACCCAGAATTTCGTTCTGAATTGGGCATTGTAATGTTTACATTGTTTACTAGGAAGATCAACTATTATCTAGACTCTAGAGTGTTTACAGTTCCAAAACCAAATGGCAAAGTTAGAATGATCAATAGATTTATCGTTCACTCAAATAAACCATGTACATTTTAATAAGGAAGGTCCAGATAGTGACAATGTCAAACGAGTATAATATGTCCATCAGATAATTGATGGCATCAATTGATTTATCCGATGCTTTCTTTTCTATACCTATCCACCAATTAGTGATTCATAGAAATCTTACAAATAGCTGTGGCAGACTAAACTAAATATGTTCACTATAGAGGTAAGTTCGCTATGCAGGAGTTCACTATAGAGGAGTTCCCCTCTATGTAGATGCACATATCTTGAACTTGCAATATTTTAGTGTTATAAAATAGTATTCTTGTGTACCACTAGATGACGATTTTTAAAAATAAATTACATCTTATTTCCTTCAATAAGTTTTATGTCAATTTACATACATAGTATACAGTATGGGCCACAAAAATGTTTCCGCTTTTTCAAATACTTGTAAATCTTTAGTCAATAGACGAAAAAACTGTATCTTGGTCTCTTTTTCTCCGCCTCTTATTGTGCTATTAACTGGTAAAAACAATTTTGAACTGATGGACATAGTTTAAGAACAGGTAAGCAAAGAGTGGGGGTGATTATTTTTGTCATTGCGCGAAGGTTATTCTTAGAGCTAACTCTGTGATTTTACTTACTAAAAGGCAGTGAATAGAAAGGAAAAAATTATAATGGTAGACATTTTAATACAGGGTGCTTACACTCATCCTTTTAAACTATTTGGAAATTGAACAACTTCAGTGAAATTTTGATCTCCTTGAAATTTTCACTATGAATATTCGTTTCTTTGCTTGTTCATTGCATGGTTAAGGACCGCTTCACACTTGCATTTTTAACAGCACGGAAAATAAGCTCTTCTTAAAATGTGTTCACACATGCATTTTTTTATCACTGAAGTAAAAATTTAATGTGTTACTTTTTTCCATCAGCAATAAAAAAACGCCAGTGTAAACACATTTTAAGAAGAGCTTTTTTCCGCGCTGTTATAAATGCAAGTGTGAAGAGGGCCTTAACCATGCAATGAACAAGCGAAGAACGAATATTCCTAGTGAAAACTTCAATGAGATCAAAATGTGACTGAAATTGTTCTATTTCAAAATAATTTCCAAGGAAAAAATATAAGCACTCTGTAATAAAACGTCTACCATTATAATATTTTTTCCTTTTATTCACTGCCAGTAGAAATCCAGTAAAATCACAGAGTTAGCTCTAAGAATATCCTTCGCGCAATAACAAAAATAATCACCCTCACTCTTTGCTTACCTGTTCTTAAACTATGTCCATCAGTTCAAAAATGTTTCTACCTGTTATAGCACACTAAGAGACGGGAGGAAAAAGAGACCAATTTACATTTTTTCGTCTATTGGCTAACGATTTACAAGCATTTGAAAAAGCGGAAACATTTTGTTGCCCATACTGTATAATATAATTAAATGTGCTGAGCCCATTTAAACAAAGATTGTAGGTGTATATCTTTAGGTGTTGAAGGAAACAATATTAAGTTAAAACCAATTTATTAAACAAATTTAATTTTACCAAACTGGGCGATAAAAAGAACTGAACTCATTACCTCTTTATGCCCTAAAATACCATATATGTCATCTTTAAACTGATTTATTTTGCTTGTTCATAGATATTTTCTTCAAAAGACCGATAAACCCAAGTATGCTTTCATATATTGAAACAATTGTGTACGCTTACAAATTCAGTTAAGCTCAATTGTGATAATTGTTATTAATTTTTTGAATATAATTTTTTGAATGATTTTAAATTTTTTGAATAATTTTTTGGATAATTTTTTAAATTTTTTGAATAATTAAAAAATAATTATCAATTTTTTAAATTTTTCGAATAATTAAAAAATAATTATCAATTTTTTAAATTTTTCGAATAATCATAATAAAATCGAATAATATTTTAAAATTTCGAATAATTTTCATTTTTTTTAACAATTTTTATCGTTCAATAGATTTTCTTTGCCTGCATATTAGCTACAAGAGTACCATAATTTCTTTTAATTCTGACATACTCAAATTAATTCCGGACATAAAGAGGTTAGTATTCGAAACTAATTTCATTAGATATATAGGAAAGAAAAAAATAAATATTATACTATAAGGGTGCCTGCACACCAAAAGAGAGAAAGAAAGCAAGAAAGAAAGATTGCAAGATGTGAGACGAGAAAAAAAGCCATAAAGAGTGATATACCAAGTTGATTTAGGCTAAAATCTTCAGAGAAACCATCTTCAACTATCTTTCACTCTTTCTTTCTCTCTTTCACTCTCTCTTTCTCTCTTTCTTTCACTCTTTCTTTTCTCTTTCACTCTTTCTTTCACTCTTTCACTCCCTCTTTCTCTCTTTCTTTCTAGTACTCTGCGTTGATACCACTGCTTAATCTCACTCACAACAACAAAATACGGGGGAAGGGTTCTTCGTCTTACCCTCTCTCTCACTCTCTCTTTCTCTCTTTCACTCTTTCTTTCACTCTTTCTTTCTCTCTTTCACTCTTTCACTCTCTCTTTCACTTTCTCTTTCTCTCTTTCTTTCACTCTTTCTTTCACTCTCTCTTTCACTCTTTCACTCTCTCTTTCTCTCTTTCTTTCACTCTTTCTTTCACTCTTTCTTTCTCTCTTTCACTCTTTCACTCTCTCTTTCACTCTCTCTTTCTCTCTTTCTTTCACTCTCTCTTTCTCTCTTTCTTTCACTCTTTCTTTCACTCTTTCACTCTCTCTTTCTCTCTTTCTCTCTTTCTTTCACTCTCTCTTTCTCTCTTTCTTTCACTCTTTCTTTCACTCTTTCACTCTCTCTTTCTCTCTTTCTTTCACTCTTTCACTCTCTCTTTCTCTCTTTCTTTCACTCTTTCTTTCTCTCTTTCACTCTCTCTTTCTCTCTTTCTTTCACTCTTTCTTTCTCTCTTTCTTTCTCTCTATCACTCTCTCTTTCTCTCTTTCTTTCACTCTTTCTTTCTCTCTTTCTTTCTCGCTTCCAGTGTGTGCTCTCCCGTACATATCCATGTTAATTAATTAATTCAATCTTTCTTTCTTGCTTTAAATCTCTTGGTGTACAGGCACCCTACTGCTATCTATTCAATGAACACATTTGTGTTAACAATTAACACCTTTTGTTAACAATTAACACCTTGTGTTAACAATTAACACCTTGTGTTAACAATTAACACCTTATGTTAACAATTAACACCTTGTGTTAACAATTAACACCTTGTGTTAACAATTAACACCTTGTGTTAACAATTAACACCTTGTGTTAACAATTAACACCTTATGTTAACAATTAACACCTTGTGTTAACAATTAACACCTTATGTTAACAATTAACACCTTGTGTTAACAATTAACACCTTATGTTAACAATTAACACCTTGTGTTAACAATTAACACCTTGTGTTAACAATTAACACCTTATGTTAACAATTAACACCTTGTGTTAACAATTAACACCTTGTGTTAACAATTAACACCTTTTGTTAATAACTAACATTCATTTTTCTGTCCATTGCTTAGTAAAGCATCAAATTCAGTCTGAAAAGTATGGTACCATGCAACAGATTTTGAAAGTATCATCACAAGATATAGGCTCCAAATAGCCACTGAATTTGATACAACCATGACTATTTGGGTTAGAAAGCGCACCATTCTCCCATTTCTCATGTGTATTGGGCATAGCTACTCCTGAAGCCCACTGAAAGTTTATGTTTCCGCTCGAGTTCAATCCGACTATGAATGATTCCCAGGTGATATCAAAGATGTCTGAAAAAATGATAGGTATATTTCATTATCATGCAATTCAATATAAATTTAATTTTATACAGAAAACACGAAACTTGGTAGTGTTAAAAAATGCCAAATGACTTTACTATTACCTTGCAGGTGGTCCACAAAAGTCGAGATGCTCCCATCATCTGAAGGTGCACAGGGCATCGCTCCGTTGTTGGCACATTCAGCTTGGTGATCTTTTGCAGCAACTTTATAAGTTGTATACATTAAATGGTAGAGAGCAGGATCGTCATAAGTCTTAATTACTCCTATTTTGTCAGAGCAAGTTTCGGAATTTTTGGCTGAAATTTAAGGATATTGATTTATGTTGTTAGTAAATAGAACGATCAGTGGGTAAAATGAATCACTAGAGTAATAACTAGGGTTGTGACACTATGCGTTTAAAATCATAGATCTTAAGAATATCATAGATGAAACAAAATGAAATGGTATCGAATACTATGTACCGCTGGTTTAGAACGATTAAATACTCTTTAATTCAATCCGTCTATAATATTTCCAGGATCTATGTATTTAAAAGCGTATTGTCACAACCCTAATAATAACACGCTATACTGACAGACCGTTGACCGAACGGCCATTTGGTTGAAAGCAGGGTTGGTTAGGGGAAACCTCAAGGAGGTTTTTTTAGTTTCCCCCAGGGGAAACTGGGGGAATCTGGGGGAAACTGGGGGAAACTGGGGGAATCTGGGGGAAACTGGGGAAATCTGGGGGAAACTGGGGGAAACTAGGGGAAACTGGGGGAAACTTGGGGGAAACCTTGGTAGTCTGTTAATGATAAATGTAAGTTTACATATTGACCATTAACATGTATTACAGTAGCTATATGTCAAATGAATCATTGAGTCTAATGATCAATAAATGCATAATATGATAATATATTGGTATAACTACTTGTAATTAATTTATTCATCAATTAAAAATTATAATTGCCAAAATTATAATATTTAAATATCTCTAATGAATGATGATTAATATAGGTAGTAATCATCATTTCATTTCCATCATCCCATGACATGTGCAATGTTAACTTTAAGGTTACAGGGTATTGTAATTTTTATGGAACCAGTTCAGACTCCAGAGGACCAGAGTGCTCTATACTCGGTGACAAGTCGTAATTCAGCTTGCTAGTTACCACTGCAAGTTATATAATTGGCTATATTAAGATGTTAGAACTATTTACCGAAAGGAAGCATGTAGTACCAAATAATGGCAAATATAAAAGTTTAGTTTTGTCATATTTATCTACAGTGAACAATAAAAGAAATTACAAATATTGAATATCAGTATATTTGATATTACTATCCCTTAGTTATGATGTATACAGTTTCTCACCAAGAAGTTATTATAAATCAAAGGAACACACAGACATTGTGAAGGGGCACATAGACTTTGTGAAGGGGCACACAGACATTGTAAAAGAGCACAACGACATTGTAAAGGAGCACACATACATTGTGAAGGAGCACACAGACATTGTAAAGGAGCACACATACATTGTAAAGGAGCACACATACATTGTAAAGGAGCACACAGACATTGTAAAGGAGCACACAGACATTGTAAAGGAGCACACAGACATTGTAAAGGAGCACACAGACATTGTAAAGGAACACACAGACATCGTAAACGAGCATAGTGACATCGTAAAGCCCTTGGATAAGTAATAAGTATAGCTAATTTAGGTTTCCCCCAGTTTCCCCCAATTTTTCAGTTTCCCCCAAATGTTTTTTTCAGTTTCCCCCATGTTTCCCCTATTTTGGGGGAAACCTGGGGGAAACCTACCTTGCCAACCCTGGTTGAAAGCCTTGCTATATAAATAAATGCTACTTAAAATTGTAATATAGAAAAAACAAAAATTTAATCTTTCATTATCATTTTCCTTCATATTCAAATTGCCAATATTTTGTTGTGGGTACAACTTAATTAACGATACAAGCGGTATCATTAGATTCTAACTTCCCCCCCCCCCCCCCCCTTGTAGGTTGAATAATATATGTTGAACAATATAAGTTTGCAGTTCGTAAGATGTATACACATTATATTAAACATTAGAAAATTTTACTACCTTCGCAGATTGAAGGAGATAATGTTTTCAGTTGCATTTTTATCTTGTAATTCACATAACTCAAAACTATAACTATAATCAGATGTACTATAAATCTTGTTGAAAAGTCTATCAAATCTATACGAAGCTCTACAAACCATAGTTAAAGAACTAACTATAAGATGACTAACTACTTATACTGTAATCATTTAATATGAACCGTCTACTTACTTAAATCATTGACTAGGTTTCCATCTTTGCATTCTACAGTCCAATCAATGTTGCAGAATATTGTTCTATTATCTGGAACAAGTTCTCTGGCCTCTGGAACTGAAACACAGACAGAATTTAAAAAGAGAAAACACTTTTCCCTCGGAGAATGTCTACATAAAATGAAATAAATTGATTTCTGGTATCTGTGCAAGATTTTATAAAATTACTATCGATATTTCTTGAAGCTGATTCCATTTAATGAAGATAACAAAAGAACGAATCATAATCTAATTAAGATCAGTCATGCTATAGTCATACATCATGCTATAGTCATGCATCATGCTATAGTCATGCATCATGCTATAGGCATGTATCATGCTATAGTCATGCATCATGCTATAGTCATGCATCATGCTATAGTCATGTATCATGCTATAGTCATACATCATGCTATAGTTTTATGTGAAGAATAATTAAGATAATATTTCACATCATACAATGTTTCTGCAAAGAAATTTATGGTCATAGACTGTATAAAATTATTAAAAACTTCATGATTTATTTCTGGTGAATAAAAGCTTTACAGTGAAATTGGTAAGAAAATTAAGTAGCACAACTCGAGAAAAAACACTAGGCAGGATAATTGCTGCTAAGTTATGGTATTATTAGAATTTAATTATAGTTATTTATGTGAGAGTAGGTACCTGCTTCAGCATCCATATACACCATTTGGTAATGGTCTTTGGAACACTGATCTGTTTCATCAAAAATATTATTTGAAATGAGGCACTGGCCATTGTCAAACATGAACATCTTGGAGTCTGAAAAAATATAATAATTAGTGGTTAAATCGCCTATTGTAGACTCGTAAGATATATACTTCATAAATTCATTCTCATAACGTCTTATAGGGTTCAGCATATGTTTGATTTATTAACTTAATAGGCCGGTTTAACGTCTCGTTTGGGATCAAAGGCCATATCTCTGACATCAAAAGGAAGTTAATTAATTACCAGAGACTGGAAGAAACAGTCAGAAAGGAGAGTGGCTCCATGAACAAAGTCACTTACCGCCAGTCTGTGATAAGCTCATCTATAAAGAAAAGTTACTCCGTGAATGCAGTCACTTACCAAGGAATGTGACAAAAGAGAAACAAGCACCGGTGACAGCACTCACGAATGAAAGAGGAAAGTGAAGAGGTGATATCAAATGAAGTCTACGAGTCTATCTAACATAAAATCTAAGATCTCGTAAATGAAGAGAATAACTCTAGCGCTATCCTCTAAAACTGCAAGTAGCGTCACCCCAGATAGCTTCAGGATAGACCTCTGGGGCGATATTTATTAGAAAAAATTAATAGGTTTTCAAATAGAAAATATCTATTAATCAACAGGACTAAATACATTGTTTAGCCTACAAGGTAGGGTAAAAACGATTAATTGGCGATGATCTCAATCCGTAATTTAAGATTTTTAGGTGGTGTTATCGTCTTAAAATGTAGTTTTCTGTATTTCTCAGAGTTTAAAGTTAAGATAAGTCATTTCAAAATACTAAAAACGAGCACTATTATTTAACTTATCCATGTGATATAATGGTTTGGGTAGAATATACCAGAGTTGCCCTTCTTGTGACCCATAAATATTTGCCCTCTAGCGCACCAGCCAACTCTACTGAGCGCACTCTACTGAGTACAACTTCACAAACAAATGACTATCTATATCTTAACTCAATTGTAAAGTACTTATACCAAAAGAAGGCAACCAATACAATATTACATGCATATTCCAATTATAATGCTCTGTATTTTAATCTAACAATTTATGACTCTAATAATCTAATGCATCTATTACAATTCAGATTTTAATCTTTTTAATCTATTAACTAGCTACCATTACAATGTAACATGGAGTTTAGATTAACTTCTTGGAAATAACAATTCTCTATATTTGTGTTAGTTTAACAGTCTATTTTTTGATTACTTGTAGTAGCAGCTGCATCTGCACAGTCCTCAAAAGACTCATCAACGCTATTGAATCTCCAGCCACACTATTGCGAAACTGCCTCTTCACGACTAGCGATGTATTTCACAAACTTCGCGTCACTGTCAGCAGGTTCAATGGTCGAAATGGTGCAGGTTACTTCATCCTCTGAATCGGTAGGAACCTGTCCTTCAGGAAGTATTGAAACCTGTTAAATATAGAAATAGAACAGATTTATAAAAAGTAGTAACAATCTCACATCTGTAACTCTGTTCTATTAGATATTTTAATTACTTTACTAAGAAAGTTAATAAGGTTACTAAATCTTTACTGTCCATGCTGCACACATAGTTCCTATCAATGACATTGGAACTAAAAATCTAACGTTTCTTAGGTATGCAAAAGGGAAATTTCAAATAAATGGTCATTGGTAATATTCTATTGATTTATTACTATTTGTTTGAACTGTTTTCTTTAGGTGGTATCCACTCTACAAACCTTTGTGTTAAAAGAGCTCCTTTTTTCCTTCTGTTTACTTTTATAACTACCAAGAAATTAAATATACTTTACTACTAACTTGAGGATTATTTTAAGGCGACACGGATTCATAAGAAACAACGCACCAGAATGAGCAATACTGGAAACATTTCACTACCGCAAATAGAAAATTTGCTGTGTCTGATGAGAAATCTGCTGCTCCTAGATGGAAGAGGTACATTGATCGATTCAAATTGATGACCACTTCGTACAATATATCTGATGACGTCCAAAAACTAGCCCTACTTCTTCATAGTGTAGGAGAAGAGGTTCTTGATATTTATCGAACCCTAGTGGAATATAAAGAACAGAAAATCTTCAATGAGACTGTTAAAATTCTTACCAATTACTTCGTGCCAAAGGTGAATAAAGAATATTAAATTCATGTGTTTCGACAGTCATTTCAAGGAGAGAAAGAATCAGTTGACACGGACTGTACCAGGCTAAGGAAGCTTGCTGTTACTGCGACTTTAATGATGTAACACGAGAAATTAAAACTCAAATAGTTCAAACGTGCAACTCAAAACAGCTATGCCGGAAAGCGCTGCCAAATGATATGCATCTACATGAGCTTCTAGAACAAGCAAGATCTCTGGAAACCACTGACAAACAAGCCCTTGCAATGGAAACAAAGTCTATAAATGTGTTCGTCACCACTTCTAAAAGTGAGAAGAAATGTTTCAGATGTGGAGATAAATTTCTTCATGACTCCCTTTGTCCAGCACATAATAAGAAGTGTTCCAGTTGTGGAAAGATAGGACACTTTGCCAAAGTGTGTAAAACTAAAAACAAACTGGTAAATTCGGTTCAACAAGAAGCTATTTCTGATGAAAATGAAGGAATTGTGGAACAAATATTGGGTGTCTAAGGATAAAGTAAAAACATGGCTAACTCTTTAACATTTTACAAATATATGGAAAAGTATTTTAGTTGACACTGGAGCATCTGTAAATGTCATGAGCTATGACCAGTGTAAGATGATAAATAAACTTCAACTTGAAAATACTTCAGTTAAGGTTTATGCCTTTCAAAACAAAACTCCTATATTAGCTACTTTCTACGTTACTTCAATGGATCAAACATCTCTTTTGAGCTACGAAACTGCAGTCAACTTAGGAATCATAAATATCATGGTCTTTAGGATTCAGAACATGGTCTTTAGGATAAATATAAGCAGTTATATGAAGGAATTGGAAAATTGAAAGGTAACCAACTGAAGCTTCATATTGATCAGTGTCAAACCGGTTTTTTAAACGTATTAAAAAAAGATACACGGATTAATCATCAAAATTTATGAAATTTCCATTATTTGATTATTTTTAATTGCTTTGAACTTGCATGAATAATGTGTTCTATCAGAAGCGTCATTTTTAAATTGCGAAATGGGAGAAATTAAATTGCTTCAAGTCGTATTATGTATAAGCCATTTTGTTCATAGAGAGTGAATTTTTAACACTCTATTAATATTGGCATTGATCTTCAACCTTATAAATGTCTCTGAATTTGAGAAGAAATGCATTGTCCTGTACTACTCTGTAGTTTGCCAAAACACCTTCTTCTTCAACAGTATGCCGAAAATTCAAGCTTCACTCCAAGATAGTGGATGGTGGCTAAATCCTACCATATGAAAAAGTTCACAAGAGTTCGTAGTCTTTTCAATGAAACTGGTTCCATTCACAAGAAAGGCAAATGAAAACCAAAAAGAATAGAAACAGTGATTCAGGAGGTGAAGAGTTTCTTTGAAGAAACCCCCAGTTTCTTTCCCAGAAAAAACTTGTCAGCAGATTTCATCCATACCAAAACCACGTGGTTTAGGATCGTCATACATTCTTTTTATTTTCGTTTTTATCATTGAACTTCAATTCAACCATTAACGAAAAACATATAAATAGTGGTTTTTTGAGTGGATTATGCAGCAACCATCCAACATTGCCAATTGAATCGTTTGGACAGACGAGAAGTTCATTTGTCACCATCAAAAATACAATTGAAAAAATACAATTGAAAATCCTCGAAATATCTGGAAAACAAATAATAGGTATAATGCTAAGGTATAATGGTAAGCATTCAATTATTAATTGAATGGTTCCAATTGTTCTTGCATTCCTTAACGAATATGGCAACTTGTCATCGGTTTCAAAACTCTGATTGCTCCAGCACATTATTTGGCCCAGCCTGCAACTTCTTCACTTTGGTGGATGCAAGACCACATTGCACAAATGCAGCTCTAGAATTTTCAAGGAAAAGTTTCGAGGTCGAGTGATTAGCAATAGCAGAAGTACGGAAATAAAATTCCTGGTCAGCACACAGTCCAGATTTCAACCCATTGGTCTTTCACATCTGTGCTGTTTATATGAAAAAAAACAGATTCCAATGAGTCTCTTATACAATATGTTCAAAGCTTCGCTTAAAGATATAACAAGAAGACTTTCAAGAAAGCTGAAAGGATATGCAAGAATGTTCTGAAGCGTGCGTCGTTCTGTCTTCAGACTGGAGTGGATCATTTTCAACAACTTTTAAGTAGGACCTCAGGAGATGTGCCTCTTGTGATATAGAAGACAATAAATGTTTAAAAATAATAATAATAATCCTTTCTTTTCCTACAAATTGATACATCTATAATAGTATTTGACTTATTTTTAAGTGCTTCTAATTCGTAATTTATAAGTTTCGTTAACTGATGGAACACAGTGTATAGTGAATAATATTGTTTTGATTATATTTGCTGCAGCCAATGATTGAATATTATGATTAAGTTATTGAGTCATTGGCTATCAGTCTATTAGACCTAAAATATAGCATATGGACTATAAAATACATACACTGACACGCTGTGTTCCATCAAAAACGACATTTTTAAATTGTGAATTAGAAGCACTTCTAATGCAACAACTGTCATCATAGATACACGATCATTCACCACGTTGATGGAAAAGAAAGTGTTATTATTAAACAATAATTGTATTATATCATATGAGGCACAGTTGTTGAAAATTATCTTCTCCAGCCTGAAGACAGAACGAAGCAAACTTCAAAACATTCTTTCATAATTTCTTAGGGGTCTCCGGGTTAAATCTTTCAGCGAAACTTTGAACACATTGAATAAGAGACTCAATGGAATCTTCTTTTTCCTATATAAACTCAAGTTTGTGCAGCAGCCAAGAAGTGAAAATCCAAAGGGTTGAGATCTGGACTGTGTTCCGGCCAAGGATTTTCCGTTCTTCTGCTAATGAATCGACCTCTAAACTTTTCATTTGGAAATTCTAGAACTGCATTTGTTCAATGTGTTGGAGCGCCGTCTTGCATCCACCTAATTGAAGAACGAGTTGCAGAATGATGCAGTATGGGCCAAATAAGGGGGTGCTAGTTTGGTATACGATCTGTGAGGTTTATGTGATCTGATAATGCATTAGTATTTTATCTTAATATGATATTTTTTTCTTTTTAAGTAACTGTGATACAGAACAAACAATATAGACGAGTCATATCTTGTATGATATTGTCACAATGCATTCAAAGTAAAAAAAAATATTTATTAATCGACTATTTTACTTTATATTCATATAGGTTAAGTAGGATGTAGTTTATTTAACGATATTTTCTAGAAGTATTTCCATAATAAGGCTTTGCATATGTAAATGGTATATAATTATTTAATGAAATAAAGTATTTTCTATATTAGATATCTCGTATACCTGTATGTAACCTTTATATATGCTAATAAA
Source organism: Caprella mutica (assembly GCA_947561585.1). Lineage (NCBI taxonomy): Eukaryota > Metazoa > Arthropoda > Malacostraca > Amphipoda > Caprellidae > Caprella > Caprella mutica. The sequence continues at coordinate 128,866 of CANNZV010000563.1, read as the reverse complement.
TTCTAAATGGATCGCATGCCAAACAAGTAAATGACGCTCAGATCGCATACCAAACTAGCAACAAATAATTTCCTTGAGAAATATGAAATATGAAACACCATTGACCGATGACAAGTTGCCGCCATCGTCAAGGAATGCATGAACGATTAGATCCATTCTATTAATAATGGCAACATACCTATCATTTATCCCGTTAATATTTCGAGGATTTTCATTAGTCTACACTATACTCCGTTGTTTTTATATGGCGGGAATGGAACTTCTCATTGGATGGTTGCTGCAGAATCCACTGACCAAACTGTCTTCTCTGTGCTTTGGGGACATCCGTTAATGGTTGAACTGAAATGTAATGATAAAAACGGAAACGAAGATCATGTATGATGATACTCCACAACGGAGTTTTGGTGGGTGAGATCTGCTGAGGAGCTTTTCTGAGAGAGCAACTGGGGGGTTCTTCAAAGAAACTCTTCACCTCCTGAATCAATGTATCTGTTACTTTTGGTTTTGTTTTCATATGCCTTTTCTTGTGGATAGAACCAGTCTTATTGATAAGACCACGAACTCTTGTGAACTTTTTCAGATTGTAAGATTCAGCCGCCCCTCCACTTATCTTGGAGTGAAACATGAATTTTCGGTATACTGTTGAAGGAGAAGGTGTTTTGGCAAACTACAGAGTACAAGACGATGTATTTTTTCTCAAATTCAAACATTTTTAAGGTTGAAGAGCAGTGCTAATATTAATAGGATGATAAAATCCATTCTTTATTCTTTATGAACATAAGGAATTATCCGTAGATTTTTTTCTGAAACATAATTTTTTTTAAATCCCCCCCCCCCCCTTGACTGAATCCTAGATACGCCCCTGGATAATGGAGCACCATTTAACTCATCTATGTTTACTTCATATGTTCAAAGTGTTGGTTTCAAACACAGAAAAGTTACAACATAATTATTATCCTGAAGCAAATGGAGAAGTAGAAAGGTTCATGAGAACTGTAAATAAAGTCATCAGAACAGCATATAGTGAAGGAAAAAATCATTGTGCAGAAATTATGAAACTGTTATTGAATTGTCGATATTCACCTCACACCACTACTAAACTATCCTCATATGAGACCTTGTAAACAGAAAAATGAATAACAAAATCCCAAGTATTTTGGAGACTTCGAACGATGTTAACGGCAAAGATATTTAGATATATAATATAATGATAGATGAGCTAAAATTCAAATGAAACATCATTCTGAAAAGAGGAAAGCATTTATCAATTAAACTTGGAAGATAGGTGATACACTATTGCTGAAAAATACTGGAGTGCAAAGGAAAGAAAAACCTATCTACGATCCAAATCACCTCAAGATAATATCGACCAATGGCAATATGATTACAGCTATAAATACCGCAGGAAAAGAAATTACAAGAAATGTGAAACACTTTAAAAAGCTAGCAAATTGATTTTTATGACAAGGGAGAGATGTAATATTCTATTGATTTATTATTATTTGTTTGGACTGTTTACTTTAGGTGGTTTATTAAAAGAGCTCCTTTTTCCTTCTGTTTACTTTTATAACTACCAATAAATTAAATATACTTTACTCCTAGAGTAATGAATTTAGGGCTGTGACATGGCTTATTTCTCATATGCTCGTAAGAATTTGCTTATACTTTTTTGAAGCATATGCACTTTGTAAGGGCTTTAAGCAAAATCATTCGGGCATATGCTTTTTTTTAGGGCTTAAGTAAAATGTTTCGAGCATATGCTTTGTCAAAGAGCTTATCTAATTTTAAGGCATAATATCCTTTCGTTGAGGCTCTCGTGAACAAAAAACATCTTAAACTGTTCATGAAAAGGTTGATATATAAATAACACAGATTACCTCTATATTCAGTAATCAATTCAGTCTGTGGAAAATGCACGTGGCATCAAGTGCAATGTATTATAGATGCCTCAGATTAGAAGCATCTTTCTTTCGTGTTAACTCACTTAGCTCTTTAAATACTTCTTCTTCTATATAAATTTTCTTCTTTAATACGATGTTGTATTTTTCATATTTTTGCTGCTCTAATTATAAATACACGTTATGTCAAACATGAGCCATCACCTAATTTTTTTGCAAATCTTAATTTCAGATTCGTAATTGCAGTAAGTTTGAAACTTTGACATAGCAAATTCTATTCCAATAGAATTGCAATATTGTAAGGACAATCGAGGTATGTTGTGTGCGTGACGTTATAACAGCAACACTCTAAAATCATATTTAAATTTTAAAGTAAATTTGTAAAAACAGTTATTATTTTGCATAATATATTAAATAAATATATATTTAATCAGTTATTTAACCTGCCAAACCCCTAATTTTCTCTTTAAATTTGTTCCCTTGCTCACGTCACGTCACAAATCACTCAATTGTCGCTACTTATCAATATTAGTATTCCTAGTAGGGATTTAGGGAAGGCACCAAATAGTAAAGCTTTGTGAGCTGTGGTTACAAATCGAGTGATTTGTGACCGTGACGTCAACAAGGCAACACACATAAATAGAAAATTAAGGTTAAGCTCTGTTTTTATAATAGAACGTTCTTCAATTGTATTAAATTTTAGAGTATTGCTGTTATGACGTCACGAACACAACATACCTCGATTTTCCTTACAATATTTCAATTCTATTTCCCGCTTTTAAAACCAGATGGTGGCACAACGCACTTTTTAAATAGAAATTGTTGACAGTAGTGTATCTTATTGTAGCATAATATCTTTGGCGTAACTCTTTAAATTTTTAGAAAAAAAAAATCAATTTGATAGCTTGCACGAGCTACCATCCAGGCCAGGATAACATCAACAATAAAATTTAAATAACAATTGTAATATCGTTTTTTCTTATATGACCGATGATATGAAACTGACAGATAATTCGTAATTATTCACCCTACAGTATACTTAAATAATGGTAACTGGAGTCAAAATAAAGCTATTATGTTATGCACAAATGTTGCATTTCTACTATATTAATGATAATAAGTTAGGTATTCAAATAATAAATAGGTGTTAATACAAATTATGCATTGTGAGAAAAATCTCAAAGTTCCGTAAGAGCAACTCACTATGTGTATATATTTAAAACTATTCTGCTGTGTGATGTCACGCGATATAATATTCATTAATTATTAAATTCATAATGGAATTCATCGAAAATTAGTTTTCAGTGCAGAATTATAATACTTCTCAAGAATTTTATTTGCAAAAATTGCATGAAAACATAAGAAAGTTTTATCGCGCGACCGCTCATTATAAAACACCATACCCTGCGTCACGCAAGACGCTATATTATTTTGGCCACTGACTCACCACTTGACTTCACTACTATTATTTTAGGGTACAGTTAATATGCATGCGTATTCGAGCGATTTTTCGCACTGACGATATCGTCAGAACTGATCTTCAGTGCGAGTGGTTACACTGTACGCGATTTGTGATCGTCAGTATATGTTTCTGCCCCATTAATATTGGGGAATAAACTATGTTTATTTGATATAATGTTCGAGAGGAATTAATACATGTGTGCCTCTGAAATAATAGACGCAACGCTAATTTGATTATTAATTTCACAATTTCACTACACACAATTTTGAAATACCTAAATAGAGAAATGATGAGAATATTTTTATGTAATATATTTATTGAAAGATATTCCATTTTATTAAAAATAAATATTGTACAAAGTAACAACCAATTCAAGTCTTTATATATAATTATATTATGATTAAATTAATTTTATTTAATTAAATAATATTTGTATTATTTCTGATACCTAATATCAAATAATTTTTTTCCAAAATGCATGGATAAACAGTAATAGCAATCAAAAGAAAGAGAAATATACGCAAATACCGAAAGTTGTTGCAGGTCGCATGAAAAAATCAAACTCATTTGAACGCTGAAGTTGTTCTGACGACTTCGTACGTATTGTGACGACTAAATCGCTGCCACTGTAACCACTCCCATTTGAAAATATGAATTTGATTTTCATCAGATGTCGTCAGTGCGAAAAATCGCTTGGATACGCATCCATAGTAACCGTACCCTAATTAGTCATTTAATAAATGAAAATATTTTATTTGGCCAATAATCTTTAGAACTTCAAGATTCAGAAAAAAATAATAAGAATACTGACGGATGAACTTGTGCATATGTCATGCCGCATGCGCGTTTGACCCAACTGCTTAATAGATTCTGCCCCAAGACCACCCATTCGGCTCCCAATCGGACCGCTAACCTAATCTTATAAATTATTTTTGAGGCTGCCTTCAATATCGCTCGAACGCACAGCGATCTATGGTGAGACAACAATGGAACATGGATCCATAGATGGCACAACGACATTCTTTGATATCAAAACTCCCTAGCAAGTAGGATTTATTTCTGAAATATTCCCTTAATATCCCTGGAATACATCCTTCTTTCCTGGGAGATTTGTCAAGCATGTAGGTACGACACATACACAATAAGCGATATAACGCACGAGCTGTCGATCGAATAGTTGCGATTGTTTTGATATGAAATGGTTAGGAAAGATTCATTCAGTGTTCCGAATAATTCAGTTTAAATGACACAATATACTTAAAAGAAAAGATCTACCCTGATAACTTTCTACTCACCTCAGCCGTGTGGAGACCTCGAACACATAAAACATCTCTCACCTGGAAAAAAACGAAATGATGACAAATGTGTATAACATTCAAATAAAATCACTCTCCGAAATTTTTAAATATAAAGCTGTTAGAATAGGATCCCCACTTTCTGAAGACGGAATACTATTCTGGGTTCTTCTCTCAATTTATTATATGTGGTGTGATTTTGGTTCTAGGCTACTAGAGGATAAATAACAACGCAGAACACGATCCTTCTTCATAATTATAACATTAAAAATTGAAGGTAAGTTACGATACAGAGTTGAAGTCTATGCGCTAATACACAATTGAGTTAACTCTAGAGGGCCGTACACACGTAGTGTTTTTTAAGTCTTTCCACCAGACTTTTTGCTACGCTCCTCCTACTTTTTCCACGAGATTATAAGAAAAAACTTTATAAATGTTCTTTGTTTTAGCTGGTATTGGAAAAATGGAAAAAAATCTGTAGCCATTTAACAAAAAAAAGCGAATGAGTAAAAAAATCATGATAATTCAATATGGATAATTTTCAAATAGAAAAAAATCTTTTTTTTTTTTACGAGTAATACACTAGTTTAGTACGTGTCACTCTATCCACTGAGAAGTGAGTAGGTATATTTTGTACTTGAATTTATTATGTATCGTACATCTAGATCTCTAGAAGCAACTGTTTGAAAGAAATTAAATATAATTTCAAAAATGTTGTCAGGTAATATGCAATCAGAAGTGGGCACAGCGCCGCTACTTGTAGCGCGCGCTAAAAGTAGTGCTTCTTTTTTGTGTAGCGGCAGCGGATGCGCCGCTACTTCTTTGCTAATGTAGCTGTAGCGCCGCTACTTTTAAAAGTGGCGCTGCCCACCTCTGTATGCAGTCATAGCTAAGTTCTTTCATATAAAACTGAAATCAAGTGAATTAATAAAGTTATATGTGAAATGATCTCTAAGAACAAAAATATACCAATAAATATTGAGCTAACTATCGTATAAGGCCCATACAAAGCCAACAATACACCGCGTTTTCACCGCACAGTTTCAGTTAATCACGGTTAAATGAATGTAAGGCGGTAGAAACGCTAGTATAGACTGCAAATTTGCTTTCCATTCATTTAACCGTGATTAATTGAAGAGGGATAAACAGGGCAGTGAAAACACTGCGTTTAATCTGCTAGTATAGAATGGGTTTGAGCTGAAAAAGTAAAATTGTGTTAGCTACAAGAATATTTATTAATTGACTTTTGAAAAATTGAAAGAAGTGAGATATATTAAACAAAAAAGGGAATTAAAGGTCCCCTCCAAGCAAATATTTTTATTGCTTAGATCAACGAACCTAATGTTTCTTATCATTTTGCTACAAACGCCATGAAATTTGATGGCATATTTTTAATTTTATATGATTTTAAAGATTTTTATAATCGAAACTCTACAAAACCCACTTTACTTCCGACTTTCTAATTTTCAGTCTGAAGAAGAAGGATGTACACCATTTGTTTTGATTGTCAACTAGGTATTTGGTTTAATAAATCTATTTATTATTCGTTTATATGTTTAAATTTGGATAAGCTTATTTTAGAAACGTTTATATACTTTTAGAAACAATTAATATCTTAAAAGAAGGCCAAAAACGCATTGTTTGTTTAAAAATCTAAATTTGAAATCAAAACAAAGAGTGTACAATCTTCTTTCTTAGCGTCAGGTTAGTGATTCGCTCAATTGTTGCTCACAGAGTATTAAACCTTTAAAAGCAAATAATAAAATATATACTGAACCGAATTGTATGCAATTTGCGGAATAATGATCGAAGACCTTAGTTCTATAGTATTATGTAATAAACTCATTTTTTCCATGGATCCTGGAGAGGACCTTTAAAGTCAAGTTTTTCATCTGAGAAATGAGTATTGTAAAATATCTGATAAACTTATGTAACAAGAAAAAACAAATAAAGTGATCACGATATCAGAAGAAAAAATTGAGTTCATTTTGCAGTGGAAAATTCATGCTTTCACCAATAATTTTAAATACATTCCTGAGTAAAATTAGCATATAAACAGGAGCTATAAAATCTGAGGTAAAATAAAAACAAAAACGTAATAAATAAATAATAATAAATAATAATATCAATTTGATATTATAATATAAAATAAATCACCGACTTACCATTAATGAAAGGAAAAGAATAGTTATTGAAATCTTCATTTTTCGGAGCACAATTTGTAAATATATAATTATACTATAGCTAGTCAACACAATAATAAATATCAACTCTGTTAGATTAACAAAAGAAATGGAAATTATTTTATTATTTTTTTTAGTTAAAAAAAATAATGCTAATCACTAGGTTGTGACAGTATGCTCTTAAAATCATTTATCTTAAGAATATCACAGACGAAATGAAATGGTATCGAATACTATATAACTATATAACGCTGGTTTAGAACGATTAAATAGTCTTTAATTCAATCCGTTTATACTATTTTCAGGATCTATGATTTTATACGCATATTGTCGCAACCCTAGTAATAATGTACAACTCATTATATAAGTAAAACGGTTTGTCCAATATCAAATCTTTCTCATTTATGGAAACTTATGGCCCGCGCAGTGGTTAAGTATAACAAAGTAGAGATATGATGTTATCAGAAGTGGAGGGGCTGCCCTAGCTTCACCAACAGCTTCACTGCTCTGAATGGCAGATGGGGAGCTATGTAGGTACTTAGGCAAACCTGGACATGTGTCATTTTTGAAGGTATACATAGTTACACACACATGAGAGTAAAGAGTAAAGATACACACACATGAGAGAAAAGAGAAAAGGTACACACACATGAGAGTAAAACATATCTATATCGTGTTAAAAGGATTCTTCGACATCTGAAATTTAAATAAGAGAAATCTAAAACATACTTAATCAAACGATAACTAATTTTATTAAATAAATTTAAAGGATAATTGTAGAAGAGATTTAAAATCTGCGTTAGCCATATCGCTGGCATCAAATGGAAATTAATTACAAGGGACTGGAAGAAGCTCTCAAAATGAAAAGTGGCTCTTCATGTGGACCTTCATGTGGCAATAGAAATCTCTTGCAACGACAATTGGACACTGTATCAGAGGGGAAACTTGTGGACATTTCTTGAAGATGGATAACTTCTTCACATTGTGCAAATTTAGTAGAATTTTGTGGTAGAAGATGTATTGAAGTGATATAGCCAAGAATTATTCACAAATTATTAAGTTAATTGTCAATATCCGGGAATATTTCGAAGTTTATGATGGCTACCCTCAACTTTTGGCCAGAGCAAAATTTAGTGTTTGAAGTAAAATATGGAACTATTCCTATAATATTTGTCCAAATGCTTTGAAATTTCATACGAATACATATGAGTTCTATATGAATATACGTGCAAAATTTCAATAATGTGTATTTTGTACTTTTTATGAAATTAAAGATTTAGATGACTTGTGTTTGCCTACCCTTATATTTTGTCCACTACTGTATGTTTGTAAGAATGTTCTGTCTTCAGGCTGGAGGGGGTAATTTTCAACAATTTTGTATGGCCTCAGGAGATGTGCTTCATACGATATAGAACAATAAATGTTTAATAATCATTAAAATCCATTATATCCCTTTAAAGTTATGATTTTACCATCAGAAGTATTTTAAGTGCTTCTAATTTGCAATTTAATAATGACGTTTCTAATGGAAGACAATATATATGTTCCGTGCAACTTGCCGATTTTGCACATTCTCGAGAATGCACTGCGCATTTTTAGGATCTTGAAAATGTGCGATCTTGTGATTATCTGGTGATTATCTGGTGATTATTTCACATTTTAAGATCCTAATAACATGCAGGGCGTTCTTGCTGTAATAACATTAATTTTATGGAAAACATCTCTTAAATTTTTTTTTATAATTCTGAAGACGATATTTTTACATTAAAAAGAAGGAAAACAAATGAGGTAAATTCCAAACGTTTGGTAGAATGTTTGATATCTCAGTAACATTAAAATACCAGTTTTGTTCAAGTAACTAACACGAGCTTAATTACCAATATATTACCAAGTTATTATGTATAGTTCTAACTATCATATTCTGATGAAATGGACCCATTAAATACATAAATAATTGATTATCTACTCCATAACTGTCGGTCCTGCTTTATTTATGGTGAATACCTGTATTTTATGGTGAATACCTGTATTTTATGGTGAATACCTGTATTTTATGGTGAATACCTGTATTTTATGGTGAATACCTGTATTATATGGTGAATACCTATATTATATGGTGAATACCTGTATTTTATGGTGAATACCTGTATTTTATTGTGAATACTTATATTTTATGGTCAAAACTCCATTACGCACTATCAATAATTACTAATAAGTGTATTTAGTGTTATTTCCATTTTTCAGAGTGTGTCAGTTATACATTCAAAATTAGCTTATTTTAATGAATTCTTAAGTTCCTATTTTAATTTGGCTAAAATGTAGTAAGAATATTTCTCTAGCCCTCATTTTTACACTTAACACCTGTGTCTGTAAGTAGCTCATAAACACCACCATTCTGAATTATTTAAACATTGGATTGTTAAAACCCCCTCCCCACCTCACAACTCAAGGTTTCACCCCTGTCTCTTTTAGATGGTTTTTCAATGGAACAATGAAAATCTGTACACCTGTACCAGAAACACCTGTGATGTACATAGCTACTCTCTCATCTGACTCGTATTACTATCTCTATACGAAGCTACATTTTGATCTATAATAAAGTCATACATTCAGAAATTAGATAAAAGAATTTAAAACGCGAGACTCCACACGAGTATACAACACCATGCACCCCTCAAACCTGATATCTATGAGGCAACGCATGAATTAAATAGTTAGAAGGATACTCGTACTCGACAGAAATACCGACAAAGAAAAAGAAGGTGACGTCACTTGGAATACGATTTGAAGGTTCTTGTATTGTTTACTTTGAGTTTGTAGCTCAATACTAGCTTTTCTGTAGCTTAATACCTACTAGTTTTCGGAATACAGCTATTAGCTTCTTTATTCTCTACAGTTTTCTTTTTTATTCATTTTGTTAATTTGTATATATTATGAACAACAAAATAAAGTTAGTGATCTACGATTTTCATTCATTCCTTAATTGAAGAAATCCGCCGACAAATATTATTAATCATATATATTTCACCATATCGATTTTATCGTGATAAATAGTTCTTATACCTACATTTTTATATTAGAAATTATTCTATATAGTTCTTCAATTTCAATCATTGTTGGAGAATACACAATCGATCGTAGTCGACACAAATCCAATTATTATTGAATATCATCTGAGCTAAATTTAATAAATGATTTCAGTATTAGGTATATATATATATAATTATATATTAACATTTACGTTGCATTTAATTACCAAGTATTCAAAAGTTATTTCATGAAGATCTATAACCAAATATTTTTCGATGCGAGTATATGTATACCAGGTGACGTCATGAGTCGCTCGCGTGACGTCACACTTTCGCGTCATTTTCAAGTGCGAGTTTCCTTCTAACTATTTAATTCATGAGTCAACGACTAGTCAAGAGTATCGTTCCAAAGACAACCTTCTTTCTATAGCGAGAGGGTAAATGTAGCGGTATCTGGCATCTTTAAAAATATGCCAAATACCACTACAATCAAAATTTCTTCATTTCAATTATATATTTATTAAAATAAAACTCATTGTATTTTTACTATTTAATTTTGTACTAAAATAATTTTCTCTAATGGTAATAATTATGTATATTACTATCCAAACGTTATTTTCGTTCTGTAAATTAATGCTTTATTTTTTGGTAAATTAGATTTTAAAATGGTGCCTTCCCGTGCTGAAGAACTCATAGAACTTTCCTTCAAGGTACGAATTATGGTCCCTCAGTTAGCGTTCCCGTGCAACCACTTCAATATGTACGATTCCGTGGTTTAGGAATTAATATCCCTAATTAGTTAAAGCTGGCGTACTGCCTGGAAGGTTGTCGTTGATTAGAGGCTCCGTGACAGAGAGATATTACCAGAGGGCAGAGGTGGGCAGCGCTACTTTGAAAAGCAGCGGCGCTGCCGCTACATGCATAATAATGTAGCCGCGCTACCGCTACACTTTCAGAAAAGCAGCGGCGCTTCCGCTACAGCACAATGTAGCGGCTGCGCTACTTTTAAAAAAAATATCATATATATGGCTATATGCTGTAAAATTTAATTTATTATTTTTATGGCCACGTACGTAGGGTGTTTGTGCCAGTAATCGGTCACTTAAGGATAAATTACAAACAAATACCAATAACAAGTCGCATATAAACGCTACCAACGCGATGCAACTATCATTTGAAAGCTGGAATTTTTATCTTTCCAATCGCTTTAGGCTTTACACATAAACACATTTATGTTATTACTTATGCAATTAAAAGTAATAATGTCCCATTAGTCTAAAATGCTAGTAATCGACTAATCGTCATAGCAATATCTATGTTCGGTCACTTCCAATTCTATTATTGTCAGGTGGCCAATCATAAGGAACTAATGTTCGTCATACTTGTTGATTAGTGACTGATTAATATAATAGTATATAGTATAATTATTCTCCCGCTTCTAATTACTAGTAATAGATTTAGTCATACCTAATATCTATGCAATCAATGTGTATTTTTTTTATTAATGTAATTCCTACTGTACTAAGTAATAGTAAGTATTATGTTTATATTAATATTACCTACCCATACACACAATCAAAGACTTCGTCAATGGTTTAAAATACGTTATATTTTAGTGTTTTCATTTCATTCGAAAGTTTGAACAAGTTATACATTGTTGTTTGACATACACTAGAATTGAAAACTAAGTATTTTATATAAATGTGATTATTTATTTACATAAGCTGAAGCTCCTACAACTGCTACCTTCTACATGCAAGAGGAAATAATTACCCGCTTTAAGAATCAACGGCTACTTTAGTTTAAATTATAAGGTTTATCATATATTTGATTCCTCTGCCCAGTATACATAGATTATATTCAGATATTTTAAAATTGACAATCAATGCTTAATTTATTCATTTCTCAGAAGACTCAGATTGGTATTCAGTAATATCAATTAATTTAGTTTTAGCCTCTATACATTTTCTTTGATTAGAATAGTTCTGAAAAATTTAAAAAGGGGTAACTATTTTAAATAAAAGCAAGCCGTAATTGTAATGCGCATTTCATGTCTATTTAGTTGCAGATATCTTTGCCTTATTATAATGCTAACTATAAGTCTATAACACATTTTATTTACTGGTAAAAATTATTTTGAAATTGCTTTACCTCAATTAGATTTTAATTGAAATAGTTCCAAAGCTTGGTTCCTAAGTAATTTTCGGCCCCTAAATAACTGTGGTTTTGTTTAAGTTTAAACGGGACATAATTCGAATGTCCCCTTAAAAAATAAATGCCGATATACTATATGCCGTCTACATTCCCTCTGGTTTGCCCTCTTCCACTATTGTGATGTAGATTCAACCATTCTTTGTCGCTATTAATGACATCACAACCTGGAGTGGAAGTCCTGTTTTCTGTTGATTCTAAATCCTTCTGATTGAATTTTACGTATTTTGGTTATTGAAAAACGCCATATATAATTCACACTTGACACTATATAAGTGGGAATGTATGTAAAATATTTATATATTTGACGTTAAAGTAATCATATCTTGTTATCATATGTAATAACGTATTTTATTCGGAGAATATACACGCTTAACTATCTCAAAATTTATTCATTAATGTTATTGGTCAAAGTAACAATCTAAATTAATGAGTTAAAATACCAGTTTGTTATCGGACGCATGACGGGAAGTTTTTCCAGTAATCGTCAGGGTGGACGGATGGATTCTATGTTTAATCGGCCAGTCTGTCCGAACATTAAAATAAGATGTTCTGATAATCTAGTGATCGGACTACCATTTTAAATAAAAAGTGAGTATTTGTTTGCTTAAATTTTAAAATGCACTGATAGATCGTAAATTGTACATCTAGAAAAACATACACCTGGTACATTAAAAGCTACTGAAACACACTCAGGAGTTTCAAAGAGGAACCGTTCTCTTACGAAAAATACAACGAACTGGCCGATAACTTGACTTTCCGACAATGATTGGAAGCTACCTATTAATTTGTGTGGTTAAATGATTAGAAAGAATTACTAATCAATTATAGTGGTTGATTCTTTAATAATTTAGTACGTATGCCTCTATTCCTTAATATATTATATAGAAAATTATACTCAATGTGTCTGCTATTCCGATTACTAGAGGTATGCCGATTACTGGCACAAACACCCTACATTGTAGAAATTAAATGTTGAAAAAAGATTACACTCAAAGATAGGAGAAATACAAAATAGCTATGAGACGAGCAGAGACATAAATGTCCATTTATGTCCTTGATCAAGTCATCAAGAGAGAACTCAAGAGGAAACCATTGGAAACTAGACACTAGTGATGCAGCCTTTAAGAGTGTCTGTGTAGAAAAACCACTCACTGTACAATACTGAAACTAATTTCCTCTTATGTTTAACCTGTTACCAAGCCTCTTTCGAAAGATAAACACAAAGTTACTATGAGCTGTATAATGAGCGGAAAAGTATCTGAAAACTGATTACCAAACAGTACTCTACAAAGAAAAAATGCATGAAAACTCTCGACGGCCCTGACTGATGGGCTGAAGAATGCTATTGCCTCGCCACAATGCCAAGTTGCCAACAAATTTGACGTCAACATAGAAGTTGAGCCAAGTAATAAAGCATGTCCAAACTCGCCATTTTAATGGCGAGTTTGTGACAGTTATTTTAAGCCCTTCAATTGCAAATGGCGAGTTTTATCTATTTTTTTCCTATGCTACAATGTTATTTTGGAGAGAATTTATGAAAATTTGATCATTTTGGAGAGAGCTGGAGAGACAAATGGCAAGTTTATGAGACATACTATTTTACTTGGAAGTTGACTGTTGAGGTGTGATAATCCATGTTTTAAAGTATGGACAAAGTCGCCAGTATATTGGCAACATTTGAGGAGTTAAATAAGTTGGAAACCTGTATATAACAAGTAAATCACTCCTAAAATAGTCTCAAGAGATACAAATGTATCAGGCATGAAGTATAAGGATGTTTCCAAGTGTAAAATCTTCACTAGGAAGCCAAATTTCTCCTTTAAAGTATCTTAAATGTGGCGACCTGGATCCATTTTCTCACTAAACTGGCGACTTTCCTGCCACACTTTAAACATGGGTGATAATTTGGGCTGCGACCCCAAGTATTAAGTGAAATAGTTTGTCTCATAAACTCACCATTTCTCTCTCCAGCTCTCTCCAAAATTCAACAAATTCTCTCCAAAACGATCAAATTTTCATAAATTCTCTCCAAAATAACATTGTAGCATAGGAGAAAAATAGATAAAACTCGCCATTTGCATTTGAAGGGCTCAAAATAACTGTCACAAACTTGCCATTAAAATGGAGAGTTTGAACATGCTTTATTGAGTGCGACCAAGACCATTGGGATGAACTGCCAGTCCAGTCTGTATTTTGTGGTAAATTCCACCGACATGTCGGTGGAATTTTTCTCCATTAAAAATAATATTCTGGCAAAGTCGGTGGGTTTTTAACTATTTATTCCTATGTTACCATTAATTTTCGGTTTAAAAATGGGTAAAATGTTGGTGGTTCAGCCAAATTACTGGAAATTCATGGTGGATTTTTTCAGCAAATTCAAAAAGTCAGTGGAATTTTGTGCACCAAATACAGACTGGCTGCCAGTTACTCCTGGAATCCTGATCTTCCAGGATTCCAGGAGTAAAAATAAATTCTGCTAATTATATCATCTTTTTGAATTGTGGATTTTTTCATTGGCTGAAAAGGAAACTTGCTGCGTTAAAAACAAATATTTTCATACATAAGATTGCTCCTTCTCCCTCTACTAAGGCAACTGTGAGTTTCCTGAGGAGTAATAAGTTTGTCAATGACAAGTTGATGGTAAGGCCCAGTCTCTCTCTAGATTCGAACCCAATTGAAGAACCTCGGTTCATCTTGAAGCAAAAATGTGTATGTGGAGGACGTCAGTTCTCGTCGAAAGATGAGCTCTGGAAGGTTACTGAAGACTCTTGTAAGACGATGTCATCTGATACAATTCAGAAATTACAGATTTGATGGATAAGCGTCTTTTAAAAATGGTGGAAAAGAGGGGAGATCAAACCGGATATTGACCTAAAATTAGCAGTTAAACTACACATGAACGCTATTGCTAAAAAAGTCACAATAGATATAGATTATTAGGCTTCACTTGTTATACCATCATTTATAAATACATTACTATGATAATATAATAGTAGAGTTATTTTATTTTTGTTTTCAGAGGTTGAGAGTGGGAATAAGAAATGGTGTAATATCAATAAATTAAATTGGGGATGGTTATAACTGTGAAATATTCAGATCATTCACTTGACTGTTTTCTGTGACTGTTCTTGAGTCATTTCTTTGTTCATCTTTCCTCTTTCCATTTTTATCTTTTTAATTCGATTTATAGGAGTTTTTACATATTTAGCATTTAATATTTTCAATTTTGATTTAACTTTAGAATTGGTAATTTATTTAAAAAGTTAATAGATGTTTGTAATATAGTAGGTCGGTATCATATTATTTATGTCAAGTGGTCAGTCAGTGGCCAAAATAATATCACAAATTGCGGGACGCTAAAATCCTTATTTTGTCTTCACGTGACTGGCAATCTGGCGTCAGTTCAATGGAGTAATGATATAACTGAAATAAAATAAGGTTTAAAACCGTCTTCCTTGGTGTCCTGCAATCGCTGCAACACTTCCTCTCTTTAGAGTAGTTTATCATAACTCTATGACTCAAACAAAATAAGGTTTTAAGCGTAATTAAAGCGTCCTGCAGTCGCTGCACAAATAGCTCTTTCTAGTATATGTATAATATTATTACTCTATGATTTATGTACTTCACCTGATGATGAATTGGATAATCCATTTGAAAGCTTGAGTTAAGTAAAATATTTTCAATGCTGAGTCTAGAAAACCTTACCAAAATAGATATAGAACTATTTAAAAAGTTTAAATGATTGTAGCATCCGAAATAATATTTGAATTACTTACAATTTTCTAAAGTTACTCGCAATGTAGATGCACATTTCCAGAACATTTAAGAAAAACCATTGAGTTAAACCCATTTTATTGCAATAAACACATCTGCATAAAAGCGAAATACGATGAGTAAGTTGATCGTATTAGACGGTTTTGTTTTAAGATCATTGCTTATCTTTATTATGGTCATTTTATGAATCAGTTGGTTGTTCTGTGCGGATTTGTCTGAATATCATTTACAACTGATTAGCTATCTAGGGTCGCGCACTTGTATAGACTTTTATCTAGATTCCTCAAATAACTTTAACATTTTTTATTTTAAAAGAAGCGACAGCGCTGTAGCGCGAAAAACCTCTAGCGCTTCTGAAAAAAGGAGCGGCGCTATCGCTACATTAGCACAGAAATAGCGGCGCTGCCTCTACACAAAAAGAAGCACCGCTATTAGCGTGCGCTACAAGTAGCGGTGCTGTGCTCACCTCTGGATATTACGTTGATTTCAATTCACTTTAGTGTACCTAAAATGCCTATTTGGTAAAGTGTCTGAGACTCTTGGAAGTTCATATTTGGAATAGATAATACTTGGATCTCTGATCTCTTGCCTGCCTTTGTGGTTTATGACAGGAATGAGGAAGAAAAAATGAAAAGAAAAACTCACTTCTCTAATTTCACTCACTTCTCTAATTTCACTCACTTCTCTCATTTCACTCACTTCTCTCATTTCACTCACTTCTCTCATTTCACTCACTTCTCTCATTTCACTCACTTCTCTCATTTCACTCACTTCTCTCATTTCACTCACTTCTCTCATTTCACTCACTTCTCTCATTTCACTCACTTCTCTCATTTCACTCACTTCTCTCATTTCACTCACTTCTCTCATTTCACTCACTTCTCTCTTATCACTCACTTCTCACTACTCTCATCCCCTCCCATTACTAATATAATGATATTACCGCAGAGCTTCCTATGCGTGATATCGAGGGCCCAGAGAATTTTATTTTTAAATTTAACTTCATTTATTTTAAATTAAACTTTAACCTTTTTAAAATTAAACTTTAACCTTTTTAAAATTAAACTTGAAATATTTTAAATTTAAGTTCAACTATTTTAAATATAACTTAGATTGTTTTCAATTAAAGAACATTGTAGTGGGGTAGCTACTATGTATGCTTGTGTAAATAATGTAATATGTTAAAACCTGAAAAGGAAATTATAATTAGTTACCTTAAACCTAAGCAGGTAATACCATGTGAATAGACATGCACATGCACTAGCCCTTTAAAAGTTAACTTCACAGTACAAACAGGAATGCATGTTCAGTATTATTGTGTCTCTCCTAGTGTAAACATGTGTCTTGTGCTGTGATTATTGTGCTGTTATTCACGGTGTTCAATGTTTAATGTATTTACAGGTATAGATCATAAAGGTTATTGATGTTAAAAGTGAAGTGATTTATAAATAATAGTATGATGCTTAAATGATATTTTGTACATGCTATTGAAGGAAAACCAGGGTGGGTTTATTGTATATAATGTGTGTGTGTATATATATATGTAAATATTTGTGTCTCAATTAGTAATAGTTATTTTTGTGTCTTTTACAGCCTGGTTTTTTCTGATGTTTTGGTTTTCTGAGTTTTGTTTCTGGTTTCTGCTGATTTGTTTTATCCATTTCTCAAAGTTGTAAATAGTAATCTCAATACAATAGTCTACATGCAACAATAGTCTACTTTCAACCCCCATACTCAACCAAACTACTCTATCAAACAATAGTCTATGTTGTGGGACACGGCCCCCCCAACATAATTGGTGCCGTGACAGTTGACTTGAACCTTGAGAACCACTGGAACCTGCATCTGTAAAAGAAATGTCTCAAATTAGTTTGGATAACGGGGATGAGAGGTTCGAAGATAGCGACAATGAATTGTGGAATAGTTTGGTAAATGGATGGGAAGACGTGAAGAGTTTCATTATCAATGCAAGAAAGATACGCAATAAACCTATGGAACCAAAAGTAATTCATTTCCTGCAAGAAGTAGATAGCTGTTTGAAGAGTTACCTAGAAGAAAATCAAGTAGTGAGACCTAAAAAGAAATTGACAACTAAGAAAGAAGAAAACGAAGAGACTGCTAAGGAACGTAAAGCGGAAAATGAGTTTACAGAGGAAGATTTCGACATTGGAGATAAAGTATTGAAGGAAACTATTAATAATAATGATGCTGATCTAATGAAAATGCTGCTAACTAAGTTAGATAACAGGACCGTGCCTAGTTTAGAGAGCTTCAACGATGACACTGGAGTAAATCTCCTGCAGTATATTCAAAAATTTGAGAGCTACTGCAGAGATAATTTCAAAGGAGGGAGAGATTTGTGGATTGGAGAACTGGAAAAGCACTTGTCAGGAAAAACATTGGAAGGATTTAGATCGGTACGTCAGATGAGTGAAAGTTATGAAGTGGTAAAGTACAAGCTACTTGAATGGTATGACGAAGAAGAGGATGTTAGAAGAAAGAAGGCAAAGAGGAAATTTGAAAACGCGAAGATGAATACTGGAGAATCTCTATCTCTGTATGGCAACAGATTATTGACCCTTTTCAAGAGAGCTTTCATAGGCAAGTCACACGAGACGAGTGGCACAATGATTGATAAATACAGGACTACCATTCCGGTATCAGTGAAAAACCTGATTAATTCTCAAATTCTAAGTTACAAACTAGAAGACAGGCAAATGACATGGTCCCAAATTCAAAAGTGCGCTCGAGTTTGTGAATTGGAAAACAAGGACGTTTGTGAAGACGAAGAAGATGATGATGTAGTAGTAATAAATTTCGGAAAAAGTACAAGACAGAATCAGAGGTGGAATGGAGAAGAAGAAGAAAGTAGAGAATATGGAGAGTACAAACCACATAGAAGAAATGAATATCAACCTTTCAAACAGCACTTCAACCAATTTACCCATAGCAGAAATCAAGGCAACTCAAGAGCTTGGAATCAAAACACTGCTACAGAAACTGAACCTAGAGAAATATGTACATACTGCAAGAAGTATGGACATACTGCTGATAAATGTAGGAACAAGGATGGAAGCTGCTACAAATGTGGAAGAGTGGGCCATTTCGCAAGACAATGCAGAATTCGTGATAGTTACCAAAGGGAATTCCAAGACAATAGGAATAGACAACCAAGTGTGCAAAAATCACCAGATTCTGAGATAAGGTCACCACAGTATTTAAGGTCCACCAACAGTGGGAAAGGAGGATTCAGAGTTGGAAATCGAAGAAGCTATGATAATTTAAACTGAAGTCCTCTGGTTCCAATGGGGTGACACTGGAGGATATAGAGAAAGAAGAAGTCCCCAAAGTTGAAGAGAGTAATGATGAAGACAGAGAGGAGGAACAAGAAGTGGAGAATATGGAAGAATGTGAGTTGAACAATAATTTATTAATTCATTCTTTGGCACCTACTAACTTATTTAAAATATGGATTAAAATAGAAAATAAAAGAGTACTGGCCATGATTGATAGCGGAACTACTTTTTCCTTTATTAAGAGTTCTATTATCAAAGATTTGAATGTTAAAGTAAATAAAGAAAAGATGATAGAAGTTGTAGGATACGGAAATACTAAACTAATGACTGAGGGAGAATGTGAAGTAGATTTAGTATTTGATATGCTAAAATTCAAAACTAAAGTCAATCAAATTAGTGATGAAATTTGCAAATACGATTTGATATTGGGTACTAATTTTCTGAAACGAAATGGCGTTATCATAGATTTGGAAAGGAGAAGCTTGAGTTTTACACACGAAGATAAGAGTAGAGCTATTATAGTTGTAAAAGAAGCTAATGAAATAGAAGTAACTAACTACTCTAACATTCCTATTTATGCTGCAGAAGATGTGAAAGTTGAAGGTTTTAGTACACAGTTATTGTCAATCGAAGTTTCTAATGTAAATCTGAATAACAGTGACTGGTATTTCGAAGGAGAGGAGAAGAGTAACACTAAATTCCATAGTGGCATAGTTAGTAATATGGATAGGAAAATAATGTGTGAAAACAGTTCAGGAGCATTAAGGAGAATAAAACGAAAGGAAAGGATAGGTACTATCTCCATGCTGGTAGAGGAAGACTGTGTAGAAAATAGTATGCAGTGGTCACTAGAACAGTTGAAGGAGCAGATTAACTTGGAAGGCGTAGATGAAGGCGAGAAAGAGAAAATCTACAGTGTCTTAATGAGGTCAAACTCTGCTTTAAGTACCAATGACAGTGACTTAGGAGAAGCAAGGACTGTGCCCCACAAAGTAGAGCTGTTTGACCACACTCCTATTTGGCAGAAACCAAGACATTTCGCCCAGCCAGTTAGTGAGCAAATCGAGAGTCAGTGTCAGGAATTGCTTTCGAATGATATTATAGAGTACAGCAATTCCAATTGGTCCTCTCCATGTGTGCCAGTGAAAAAGTCAGATGGCTCACTGAGACTGTGCATAGACTATAGGAGGCTAAATGCAGCTACGGTACCTGAGAAATTTCCAATGCCGAACTTGAACCAGTGCATTTACAAAGCCAACAAAATAAGGTATTTCTCTACACTGGATCTCGTCAAAGGTTACTATCAGGTGAAACTAGATGAATGCAGCAAACACCTTACAGCTTTCAGCACCTCGCAAAACCACTATCAGTTCAAGAGGTTGCCATTTGGTATGAAGAATGCAGGGATTGCATTCCAGAGAATGATGCAACAAGTGATTGCCCCAGTCAGATCTTCTAACGTCATCGTCTACATCGATGATATCCTGATTATGTCTGAAACCATAGATGAACATCTAAGCTTAGTAGAGAAAGTCTTATATACCCTTTCTACATATAACATTAAAGTCAAAGTTAGTAAATGTAAATGGTTTCGCAGCAAAGTTAAATTTCTTGGTCATGTGATAGGAGTTGATGGTATTAGTAAATCTGATGATTATATTAGCAAAGTAAGAGAATTCCCTAAACCAATCACTATCACAGACTTGCGCAAATTTCTGGGTTTGGTAAATTTCCAAAGAAAATTTATTCAAAATTGTGCAGAGATAATGAAGCCCTTGACAGATATGACAGGAGGTCCTAAGAGAGCCAAAATTATATGGACAAATGAGAAAACTGAGGCTTTTGAGAGACTAAAGGTAGAAACTGAAAAGGATGTTATGTTAACTTACCCCGATTACAAGGCTGATGCAGAGAAGTTGCAGCTCTACGTAGATGCGTCAGGCACTGGCTCAGGAGCATGCCTCCTGCAATGGCAGAAGGGAGAAAATAAGGTAATTGGTTTCGGATCTATGTGCTTCTCTAAAACCCAAAGAGGATGTTCTACCATAGAACGAGAATTGGCAGCCATACGCTGGGGCTGTGAGCACTTCAAACCCTTCATCAGTGGAATCGAATTCGACTTATTTACCGATCATAAACCCTTGATCTACATGAAGAACATGTCGATACACAGCTCCCGAGTTCAACGTACCATGGAGGAATTAAGTGAGTTTAATTTCAAGATAAGATATATCCCAGGTAAGATAAATGATGCTGCTGATATCCTGTCTAGAATTGAACAAGTTCAAATTGAAGATAATGGTTTAGATGAAGGCTTACCAAAGGAACTGAAGGTGAATGATAAGGTAGATGGAGGTGGCGATTCAATGTTTCGGGCCTTAATCATCGCTATGAGCTACGTTCTGGAAGATGAAGAGCTACCAGAGAGTCACCTGCAAATGAGAAAAGAAGTGATTACAGAATTAATGGGTAACATGAAGAAATACAAATTGATAATTAATAAGCAAGAGAAAAGCAAGTTGAAACTAATGTTGAATGGAGGTCAGTTACCGTGTAATGAAGCTCTATTGGCAGCTTCAAAACTTTATAACATAGAGGTAAGAGTTTTCCATGATATGAAAATCCCTGTAGTATATTTAGATGATGTGAAGCAGAGCAAAACTGTGGTGAACTTACAGTGTATTGGAGGTTTTCATTTCAACCCCATACAAGCACGGAGGGAAATTAAGATAAGTAAAAATAATAGAATGATAAATACTATTGAGACTTTTAAAGATGACGAAGATTATTTTGTATATGAGGATGATAAGGAGATGAAAAGCCTATTTGAGATAAATATAAATTCTAAACAATGTACTCACCTAACTTTCAATACCAGTAGCATCAGTAGCTACAATGACAGGACAATGTGCACCTTGGTGGACACAGGAGCCCAAGTATCCCTCATTGGAGAAGAGACCTGGAAAAGAGTGAGGAATGGCAATGAGAATGTGACGATGGATAACTCTGTGAAATTACATGGATTGGCTGGTGAATCAAAGCCGTGTCTAGGCATAGTGAAGATTGGAATAAAATTTGAAAATTGTGATCCTGTTGATGAATTTCCATTTGCTATTGTTGAGCAAAGTAGTATGCCTTGTTGTTTGTTGGTTGGATTAAACTTTTTAAAGCATTTTCAAACAAAGATTAATTTTGCTAATTCTAGAGTACAGCTACCTAATGATCAATATTTTGAAATATGTACATCAATGCTCATCGCTTTTGGCAACAGACAAACTCAATTAACAACTGTAGAAATTAATGAAATACCTGAAGTTCACTTTAATATTGATGATGAAGAACTAGTTGAAATGCAGAAATCAAATCACTGTATTAAAAATCTCAAATCAAAGATAGATAGCAACATGCCAACAAAAGATTGGAATTTACCTGCATTGAAACAATTCAAGCGCTATGCAAGGTACCTGAGAACTAAGAATGGTTTGCTAATTAAAACAAATGATGCTAATTCTGGCTGTATAGTCTTATCTTTTCAGTTTGCTGTGGAGGTAATGGCAAAAGTTCACAAGAAATTGGCACACATTGGTAAACACAAGTTGATGGAAACTGTGACTGAATACTTTTGGCACCCAGCAATGGAGAAAATTTCTAGTGAGATCACAAGATGCTGTGTTCATTGTCAATTGAACAAGCGTAACAGACAGCAAACTCCACCAACTCTAAAGATTGATGTCAGGAGCCCATTCTATATGGTAGCTATAGACCTGATGAAGTTTCCTAAATCTAAGAGAGGATTCGAGTATGTTTTGGTAGCCATTGATCATTATTCCAAGTGGATGGTAGCTTTCCCACTAAAGAATAAATCATCAAAAACAGTAGCTAGAAATTTGAGGTATAATGTTTTGCCTAATTTATTGCAAATACCTGAAAATATTCTCAGTGATAACGGCTTAGAATTTAAAGGTAATGAAACTGAGACAGTTCTTAAAGATTTTGGCATTAATCATGTTTATACATCCCCTTATAGCCCTGCTTCAAATGGAGCAGTAGAGAGAATGAATCGTACTCTGATTGGTGTGATGAAAGGATTGCTTGATGATCCTACAGAATGGGATACTGAACTACCAAGAGCGATCATGTTATATAATAACACTTACCATTCGCAACTGAAGAGCACCCCGGCAGATTTCCTCATGAAGACTGCACATATTCAGCGCAAGCATCTACCCATGGATGATGAGGTCACCAAGACGTGGAGAGCCGGTCACCCAAACTTCAGGCCATTTAGGGTCAATGAAAAGGTGATACGAGAAGTACCTCGAATGGGTGACAGGTCTGTATATAAGTTCATGGAGAAATATGATGGACCCTACATAGTTAGGAAAGTGCAAGACAATGGTGTCAGTTATGTTATTTCTAAATATGATAATGATGATTTAATATTGAAATGCCATCATAAGAAATTAAGACTCTTTAGAGAAATGCCCTGGTATATTAAGAAGTATATAGTTAATGAGGATGATTCTAATCAGCAACAAGAGAAGCAGGATAACTTTGAGGAGTTACCTATGTGCTCAATATTACATGGATTAAATTCAGAAGATGGTGATGAATCTAATAGTTTTGAGGGATTTGTAAATGAAGAGAAGGACAGGAAAGAAAGTTCTGGATTTTCAGGATTTGTAAATGAGGAGAGAAAGAGTGAGAGTTCAGAATCTGAAAAGCAAGAATCACCTAAAGCAAGTTCTATTGTTCAAGCTGCAGATATTTTGTCAGAGTCTCCACCTGTCAAAGCTGTAGCAAATTCATCTGAAAATGAAGGTAAAAATGTGAGATTTGATGAATATCTAAACTTATGTACATCTTTTCTTGAACAGAGCATGATAGTCCAGGATGATGTGCTGGCAACAATTGACACCACGCTGGAGGAGTTAATTTCAGAAACAAATGTCCTTAACAGAGGAATGGTTGTTGACTCTACAAAAGAAGACAGCAGTCAGTTTAGTGGGTTTGATGTCAGTGGCCCAGCTGCTGATGATGTAAAGAATAAGATTCTGGAACTGAAGAATATTGTAAAGGCAAGCAGGTTAGAACTGTCAGGATACAGGGAAAGAAGCATGGACTTCAGAAGGAGATTGTGGGAGTACAGAGAGTCAAGAAGTTTTAACACCACAAATAATACAACCCAAAATAGCTCAATTTATGAACCTACCAGATTTTTGCCAGAGGTCACCAGTACTCCAGGAGTTGAGAAACCAAACAAATCTGTGGTAAAATCTAATTATATGCTAAGGAGCAAGGTTAAAGGCCTTTACACTTCTGATAATTAAAATAATGATAATTTGTATATAAGTTTATGTTTGTAGATTCTTGATAAATTGTAAAAAAAAAAAAAATATTAAAAGCAAAAAAAAAAAAAATTATTCTATTAGAAATTTGTATTGTGTTTGAAATGTTTATAAAAAAAAATTTATATTGTAGCTAATTGTAAGATTTGTGTTCTATTTGTAAACTTCAATTGTAAAGTTTTCCTCTAGGTAAAACTAGGAGGGGAGGTATGTAGTGGGGTAGCTACTATGTATGCTTGTGTAAATAATGTAATATGTTAAAACCTGAAAAGGAAATTATAATTAGTTACCTTAAACCTAAGCAGGTAATACCATGTGAATAGACATGCACATGCACTAGCCCTTTAAAAGTTAACTTCACAGTACAAACAGGAATGCATGTTCAGTATTATTGTGTCTCTCCTAGTGTAAACATGTGTCTTGTGCTGTGATTATTGTGCTGTTATTCACGGTGTTCAATGTTTAATGTATTTACAGGTATAGATCATAAAGGTTATTGATGTTAAAAGTGAAGTGATTTATAAATAATAGTATGATGCTTAAATGATATTTTGTACATGCTATTGAAGGAAAACCAGGGTGGGTTTATTGTATATAATGTGTGTGTGTATATATATATGTAAATATTTGTGTCTCAATTAGTAATAGTTATTTTTGTGTCTTTTACAGCCTGGTTTTTTCTGATGTTTTGGTTTTCTGAGTTTTGTTTCTGGTTTCTGCTGATTTGTTTTATCCATTTCTCAAAGTTGTAAATAGTAATCTCAATACAATAGTCTACATGCAACAATAGTCTACTTTCAACCCCCATACTCAACCAAACTACTCTATCAAACAATAGTCTATGTTGTGGGACACGGCCCCCCCAACAACATATTAATCAATTTTATGCTTTTATTTAAAAGTATTAAGTTAAAAAAAATTAAATTGCCGGAGCCTGGAGCTACTTAAACCTACAAATCTCCCCATTGTCCAAACTTCCAATTGCCATCACCCCCTCCATCGTTCTCACCCCATGCCTCTGCCTGATTCCCTCCCCTTCTGGTCACTCAAGGATGAAGTGCTCTAAGGTCTCCTCCTCCACTCCACACACCCAACCTCACCTCCCCAGAACCTGGACCTCAATGTGTTGCTCCTCTCTCGGAAGAGCAACTGTGCTCCCCAGCTGTTGTTGTTTGACTCCCCCCCCCCCCCCCTATTCCAGCCTTCATCCTATAGCAAACAAGTGTTGACTTTTCATTCACCTCTGTCATCCACCTTCTCTCCTCCCACACGTCCACTCTCCTCACCACAACACACACCCGAATCTCCCTGAGCTCTCGCCAAGCTCCTCCAAGTATCCATTCACCAATCTCATCCATGGACGCACCCATCCTCCTGCTCTCATCCTCTCAAACACCGCCCTCAGCACCACATTCCTTGTCTCCAACATATATTTGGCAAACTTCAGCTTGCCCTTAGTATCCCTCGCTTCCACAGATGAGCTCCCTACCTCACCTTGCAGTGTCACAACTGGTGCACACAACACCTTCCTCCACACCCCATGCTCTATTCTCTGCAGCCTCCCTCTCTCAGCCTTCATCCACACCATCACCTCACTTCCATTCAGCACACTAAGGAGCACCACACTCATCCAGAATGTCTTCCCTATCAGCAGTCTGTCACACAATCTCCCGACCACTGAATAGGTCACAAATTCTCCTCCATCCTTCTTCCCTCAGTGAACTCAGCCTGCAAGCTACCCACCCTCTCATCAAAAATCTGATGCTCCACCATCTTATCCTTCACCATGTCCATAAAAATCTCATAGCCGGAATTTGTGAGTGCTATAGGACGGTGTTGCTTAGCACTTGCTTTTTTAACTTTAGGAAGCATGATGGTTTTGGACGTCTTCCACCCCTCTTCAATCTCACCTCCCTCAACAACCCTATTGTATGCCTCAACCATCCCATCAACACACCTCACTTTCTACCAATGCCTTATAAATCTCACCCTTAATCCTATCCAAACCTGGCTGCTTACCCTTTCTTATTTTCTGTACACTCCTTCTCACATCCTCTCTTTCAAACTTAACATCCCTCATCCACTCCTCCACTCCCTCGACTACTCTCAGCACAGGCACTCCTGGAATCTCCCTTCTCATCCTCTCTGCTCTGCTAGCTTCCTGCGTAATCATCTCCTCCCCTCTTCTTTCCTCATACTCTTGTTTTAATTCTTTATTCCAAGCATCACTTTTGTTTTTGTTCTCTCTGGTAAATACTCCTCCAAGCCTCCATCATCTCCTCCTCATCTTCCTCCTCCACCACCTCCACTCCATTCTCTACATATAGTTTCTACCTCCTGTGACCACCAGTTTCTCCCTTTAGCTTCCCAATCATTTTCTTCCATTTTTTTCCCTCTTAACCTTATGTCATTTTCCTTTCATAACTTCTCTTTTCCTCTCTCACTAATTGTTTCACTACCTTCTTTTGCCTTTGGTAAGCCTCCCAGCACCTTTCTCTCTCCTCTTCATTGTTTGCTCTTCTTCTCTTCCTATTTAGCAACCTTCTATACTTTATCTCTTGTCTAATGTCCTCATTTTTCCATGCTGGATCCACTTGTTTTTTGTTTTTCAATCAGGGCTGGGGAGCTGGCTCCGGAGCTTGGAGCAAGAGCCCAGAGCTAGCCAATTTTGGCACTCCGGAGCAGGAGCTACAGCCGGAGCTTAGCTGAATGTGCAAGCAGCGGAGCGGAGCTGGAGCTCTAACATTACAAGTAGCTCCAGGCTCCGGCAATTTTTTTTTAAACTAATAGCTACTCTTAAAATAAAAGCACAAAATTGATTAATGTTTTCTTTAATTGAAGAGTTACTGATTAGTTAAACTACACCTTTTAACTTTAATTTCAAACAAGTCAAAGTCAAAGTTAAAGTTTAATTTAAAATTAAATTCTATGGGCCCTCGATATCACAAATAGGAAGCTCTGCACTAATATCATTATATTATTAATGGGAGGGGATGAGAGTAGTGAGAATTTAGTGTGAAGAAAAGTGAGTGAATTTAAATGAGATTAGTGAGATGAGAGAAGTAAGTTTCCCTCACTTTTCCCATTTCACTCACTTCTCTCATTTCACTCACTTTTCCCATTTCACTCACTTTTCCCATTTCACTCACTTTTCCCATTTCACTCACTTTTCCCATCTCACTCACTTTTCCCATCTCACTCACTTTTCCCATCTCACTCACTTTTCCCATCTCGCTCACTTTTCCCATTTCACTCACTTTTCCCATTTCACTCACTTTTCCCATCTCGCTCACTTTTCCCATCTCGCTCACTTTTCCCATCTCGCTCACTTTTCCCATCTCGCTCACTTTTCCCATCTCGCTCACTTTTCCCATCTCGCTCACTTTTCCCCTCTCGCTCACTTTTCCCATCTCGCTCACTTTTCCCATCTCGCTCACTTTTCCCATCTCGCTCACTTTTCCCATCTCGCTCACTTTTCCCATCTCGCTCACTTTTCCCATCTCGCTCACTTTTCCCATCTCGCTCACTTTTCCCATCTCGCTCACTTTTCCCATCTCGCTCACTTTTCCCATCTCGCTCACTTTTCCCATCTCGCTCACTTTTCCCATCTCGCTCACTTTTCCCATCTCGCTCACTTTTCCCATCTCGCTCACTTTTCCCATCTCACTAAATTCTCACTACTCTCATGATCTCATTCTCTCCCATTACTAATATAATGATATTAGTGCAGAGCTTACTATGTGTGATACCGATGACCCATAGAATTTAATTTTAAATTTAACTTGAAATATTTTAAATTCAACTTGACTTATTTTGAATTGAACTTGACTTATTTTAAATTCAACTTGACTCATTTTAAATTCAACTTGACTTATTTTAAATTCAACTTGACTTATTTTGAATTGAACTTGACTTATTTTGAATTGAACTTGACTTATTTTGAATTGAACTTGACTTATTTTAAATTCAACTTGACTTATTTTGAATTGAACTTGACTTATTTTGAATTGAACTTGACTTATTTTGAATTGAACTTGACTTATTTTAAATTCAACTTGACTTATTTTGAATTGAACTTGACTTATTTTGAATTGAACTTGACTTATTTTGAATTGAACTTGACTTATTTTAAATTCAACTTGACTTATTTTGAATTGAACTTGACTTATTTTAAATTCAACTTGACTTATTTTGAATTGAACTTGACTTATTTTGAATTGAACTTGACTTATTTTGAATTGAACTTGACTTATTTTAAATTCAACTTGACTTATTTTGAATTGAACTTGACTTATTTTTAATTGAACTTGACTTATTTTGAATTGAACTCGACTTATTTTGAATTGAACTTGACTTATTTTAAATTCAACTTGACTTATTTTGAATTGAATTTGACTTATTTTTAATTGAACTTGACTTATTTTGAATTGAACTTGACTTATTTTGAATTGAACTTGACTTATTTTGAATTGAACTTGACTTATTTTAAATTCAACTTGACTTATTTTGAATTGAACTTGACTTATTTTTAATTGAACTTGACTTATTTTTAATTGAACTTGACTTATTTTGAATTGAACTTGACTTATTTTAAATTCAACTTGACTTATTTTGAATTGAACTTGACTTATTTTGAATTGAACTTGACTTATTTTGAATTGAACTTGACTTATTTTGAATTCAACTTGACTTATTTTGAATTGAACTTGACTTATTTTGAATTGAACTTGACTTATTTTAAATTCAACTTGACTTATTTTGAATTGAACTTGACTTATTTTGAATTGAACTTGACTTATTTTGAATTGAACTTGACTTATTTTGAATTGAACTTGACTTATTTTAAATTCAACTTGACTTATTTTTAATTGAACTTGACTTATTTTTAAATGAACTTGACTTATTTTGAATTAAAGTTAAAAAGGTGTAGCCTTTTCAATTTTAGATAATCGTTCTATTCGTTTTTTTAGATGAATCTTGAAATTAACTTTTTTAATGTTAAAATTAATTTAAATTTGATTGATAACTGTGGAGAAGGAGCCGGAGCTCTAAATTTTAAATAGTGACTTCGGAGCTGGAGCCTTCATTCACATTCTATATAGCTCCGGAGAAGGAGCCGGAGCCAGCCCAATTATAGTCGGTTCCCCAGCCCTGGTTGTAACATTGTTCACTTCTCTCATTCCACTCACTTCTCTTAGCTCATTTCTCTCATCTCCTCTCATCTCAATTCTTTCATTTCTCTCATCTCACTAAATTCTTACGACTCTCATTTTTCTACTCTCATGTCACTTCTCTCTTTTCACTCACTTCTCACTACTCTTATTTCACTCACTTCTCACTACTCTTATTTCACTCACTACTCTTGTTTCACTCACTACTCTCGTTTCACTCACTACTCTCATTTCACTCACTACTCTCATTTCACTCACTTCTCTCATTTCACTCACTTCTCTCGTTTCACTCACTTCTCTCGTTTCACTCACTACTCTCGTTTCACTCATTTCTCTCATCTCACTAAATTCTAATGACTCATTTTTCTACTCTCATGTCACTTCTCTCTTTTCACTCACTTCTCACTACTCTTATTTCACTCACTTCTCACTATTCTTATTTCACTCACTTCTCACTACTCTTATTTCACTCACTTCTCACTACTCTTATTTCACTCACTTCTCTAGTTTCACTCACTTCTCACTACTCTAGTTTCACTCACTGCTCTCGTTTCACTCACTGCTCTCGTTTCACTCACTACTCTCGTTTCACTCACTACTCTCGTTTCACTCACTACTCTCGTTTCACTCACTACTCTCGTTTCACTCACTTCTCTCATTTCACTCGCTTCTCACTACTCTCGTTTCACTCGCTTCTCACTACTCTCGTTTCACTCGCTTCTCACTACTCTTGTTTCACTCGCTTCTCACTACTCTTGTTTCACTCGCTTCTCACTACTCTCGTTTCACTCGCTTCTCACTACTCTCGTTTCACTCGCTTCTCACTACTCTCGTTTCACTCGCTTCTCACTACTCTCGTTTCACTCAGTTCTCACTACTCTCGTTTCACTCAGTTCTCACTACTCTCGTTTCACTCAGTTCTCACTACTCTCGTTTCACTCAGTTCTCACTACTCTCGTTTCACTCAGTTCTCACTACTCTCGTTTCACTCAGTTCTCACTACTCTCGTTTCACTCGCTTCTTTTTACTCTCGTTTCACTCGCTTCTCACTACTCTCGTTTCACTCACTACTCTCATGATCTCTTCCTCTCCCATTACTAATATAATGATATTAGTGCAGAGCTTCCTATGTGTGATATCGAGGGCCCAGAGAATTTTTAATTTTATATTAAACCTCATTTATTTTAAAATAAACTTGAAATATTTTAAATTTAAGTTTAACTATTTTAAATTAAAATTCACTTATTTGAAATTAAACTTGTAATGTTTTATATTTAAGTTGAACTATTTTAAATAGAACTTGACTTATTTTAAATAGAACTTGACTTTTAGAACTTGACTTGTTTTAACTAAAGTTAAAAAGGTGTAGTCTTGTAAATTTAAGATAATTGTTCTATTCGTTTTTTTAGATGAATATTGAAATTAACTTTTTTAATGTTAAAATTAACTTTAATTTAAATTATAACTGTGGAGCCGGAGCTTTAAGTTTTAAATAGTGGCTCCGGAGCTGGAGCGGGAGCCTTCATTTAAATTCTATATAGCTCCGGAGCCGGAGCCAGCCTTATTATAGTCGGCTCCCCAGCCCTGGTTTTTCTTTCAATTTCCCTTCTCACTTTCCTCTTCAGAGTCAGAGGTAGCAAGGTTAGATAGAGGAGAGACTACCTATGTACAGATGTTTCTACATTTGGTATACAGGTGGTCTGTGTTTCATTGTCCCATTGAAAAACCATCTACCTCCTGGCAACTTCAGTTAGCCTTGTGAAAAAGGCATGGGTGAAACTTGTAGTTCAGACAGAGGAATGTTAACAATCCGATGTTAACATTGTTGAAGGGGGGGGGGGGATTAACATGTTAACATTATTGTTAATGTTAACATGTTAACATTATTGTTAATGTTAACATTATTACCAAAATAATTCAGAATGGTGGTGTTCATGAGCTACTTATAGACACAGGTGTTAAGTGTAAAAATGAGGGCTAGAGAAATATTCTTACTACATTTTAGCCAAATTAAAATAGGAACTTAGGAATTCATTAAAATAAGCTAATTTTGAATATATAACTGACACACTCTGAAACATGGAAATAACACTAAATATACTTATTAGTAATTATTGATAGTGCGTAATGGAGTTTTGACCATAAAATATAGATATTCACCATTGGTTTTCAACAGGCGTGTATACAAGGGGGGGGGGCAATTGGGGCAGATGCCCTCCCTTGAGGTCTGAATTTTTTAAAAATAAATCTACGGATTAAAAATAAAATACACGGATTAATCCCCAAAATTGATGAAATTTCCCTTATTTGATTATTTTTAATTGCTTTGAACTTGCATGAATAATGTGTTCTATCAGAAGCGTCATTTTTAAATTGCGAAATGGGAGAAATTAAATTGCTTCAAGTCGTATTATGTATAAGCCATTTTGTTCATAGAGAGTGGATTTTTAACACTCTATTAATATTGGCATTGATCTTCAACCTTATAAATGTCTCTGAATTTGAGAAGAAATGCATTGTCCTGTACTACTCTGTAGTTTGCCGAAACACCTTCTTCTTCAACAGTATGCCGAAAATTCAAGCTTCACTCCGAGATAGTGGATGGTGGCTAAATCCTACCATATGAAAAAGTTAGTTTGGCTCATATACTTGCCATTTGTCTCTCCAGCTCTCTTCAAAATTCACCAAATTAAATTTCTTGCCATTTGCAATTGAAGGGCTCTAAATAACCGTCACAAACTCGTCATTAAAATGGTGAGTTTGGGCATGTTTTATTATCTGGAGAATTTCATTTGACTCTGAGCTGAGCTGCTGTGGGAGGTTTTGAATTAATCTTTAGTCACTATTAATTTTGATTTAGCTGAGGCCTGTGGGAGAATATTAAATTATTCCTATGTTAGTAACTTTACTAACTTAGTCTGTAATTGCAGCCATGTTTCCAAGTGTGACAGGAAATCTCACCAGTTTAGTGAGAAAATGGATCCAGGTCGCCACATTCAAGATACCTTAAAGCTTAAAGAAGAAATTACACTTCCTAGTGAATATTTTACACTACTTAGAAACATGCTTAAGAAGTTATACTTCATGTCTGATATATGTGCATCTCTTGAGACTGTTTTAGAAGTGATTTACTTGTTATTTACAGATATTTCAGCTTATTTTCACCCCTCAAAAGTCGCCAATATACTGGTGACTTTGTCCATACTTTTGAATATGGAATTGCTGAAGGCCAATTCCAAGGCCTCAATAGTCACCGGGTCCGGATGGCGGATGAACTGCACCATCTCATGATCTCTTGCAGTCTGGCCATAAGGCAGTATTAGTTTTCTGTTTACTATGTTAAACTATTGAAGTGAGTTTAACTGTATACTGAGGGAGATTCTGAATCTGACGTTGAGTTTAAAATGAATAATTAAATGATTAATTAACTCTATCTCAATTTTGAATTTCTGAAAGACTGAGAGTAAGGATATGCTGAGTGGTTGTTAGCCAGTCTGAAAAGAATGCTTCCTCAGACTCTGGATGGCTGGATTCAGGATTTTTTTAGAGAAATTGGGATTTGGGTGCAGTAAATAACAAAAATTAAATAGGACTTGGTGGCAGGATTAATTCTCAAATCATGTCATACTTTTCAGACTGGGAACTTATTAGGGAAACATAACCTATATAGGAATATGATAATGTCTATGTGCCTGTTAATTTTCTTCATCTGAAGTTGTTGAAATCTGCCAAGTTATTAAAAATAGATTTTGTGTTTTTTTCAGCTTTTCACAGAAGTCAGTGGCTAGTACTAGTAGGTTTTATCTAATTAAACTTAAGATATATACGATGATAAATTGTAAGGGTGGGACTATACCAAATTTTTCATCGATACCAATACCTCGGTTTTTCACCGATACCGATACTTTGACTATTCAAAAAAGATTAATAATTCTGAAATTTCGATCATTGTTGATCAATGTAACAAATCATTGTTACATCAATTTCAATTCAAAATTTTCATTGTATTAGATAAATAATAGGTAGATAATAAATTATATTCATTTTTTTTAAATATTAGTGGTATCGTCACTGTATTGCCCATATCGATACCGAGTAGCTACCATTCATTACCAGAAAGAAAATGCTGATACAGATACCAGAAAATTTGCTGATACTTCGTCCCATCCTTAATAAATTGATAATTTAATAAGTATATAATTATTTATTACTATAAGTCTTTAATACCTTCATAGTTCATGTTTTTTTTATGACTCAATTATTTTGATCCATATCTATGTAGTTATAGTTTCTTGTGCAACATTTCTAACTTTCTAAAATTTCTGATAGATTTCGTATTGTCTCTCAAAGAACATTCCTGACCAATATAACCTATAAGAATTAACTACTATCAATAAAAATGGTTGCCATAGAAGATCTCTACACATCAATATACAGTCAAGAACATTCTCAACATCATGGCGTTATGGTTGCTGGAAATAACACTGGCAAACTTCTTGTTTTTGAGTGAGTAGGTATGCATTCTTATATCTCTTCTATATTTTTTCTCATTAAAGCTATATAATATAAAATAAATGGACCTCTGGTAAATTATGAATTATTGGTCAGTTCCACATCTTCTGGCATATAAGGAAAAAGTGATATAATAATAATTGTTTTATTTTAATCGGTATCCATGATACATACCTGCAGACTACAGGTATCATGGATAAAAAATTTCTGGTCCTCTCTTTTTTTGTGTTTGTTACTTGGGTAGCTAATTTTTATTTAAAAGCTCCTAAATTCCTTCTGCTTAAGAAATTAACATTATTATTATCTCCTTAAAATCATGATAAAATGCTAAAGCAATGAACTCTTCAAACTGACTATGTTTGTCATTATAATAAACTGTATTAGCTATTTATCAATATAACGAACTTTACACTTAACATGTTAAGCTAAATTGGCTTAATATTGAAATATATATTTCCCCTTCTATTTCAGTCTTTCAAATTTGCTTCAAAATGAAGAATGTCAAAGTGTGGCATCTGAGCGGCCGTCAGGTCCCATCTCCGCAATCTCTGCCCATTCCCATGCAATCTACAGCCTCTGCTCCAACTCTGAGTTTGCAATTGCCGGCACCTCTGGAAAAATTACGGTCAGATTCTAAGCTAAAAATATTTGTAACTGCTTATTATTTTTCATGTTTCTGATGATGTCCATATAGCTACTGTTAATGGTTGTCATTGGTTTGAATTTTCAAAAAAAAATTAACTAGGTTTTAAATTTGATAATTCATTTTCTTTCTAATTTTGCATCTGGCTTTGAATTTCCTTTTGGGGTTTTTTAAATATAGGACAATTTTTTTATCATTTTAAAGAATGAGGCTAATGTTCCTTTTATAATTTTGCTGCAAACCCCATGAAATTTTATAGGATAATTTTAATTTTATATGCTTTCAAGATTTTTATAATCAAAACTCTACAATACCTATTTTACTTTTGACTTGCTAATTTTCAGTCTAAAGAAAAAGAATGTACACCATTTGTTTTGAATGTCAACTCAATTGACTATTTAATATTCATGTAAAAGTATAAAATTCGATAAACTTATTATAGAAACGTCAGGAAACAAATTAAATCTCAAGCAAGCATTGTTTGATTATAAAATTCAGAATATATTGTTTAACATCTTTTTGTAGATTGCTTTCAATGTAAATCTCATTTTCATTTCAGTTTTGGAGGTGGGATGACCTAGCAAACAGTTCCAGTGTCCCTCCTTCTTCTGCCCTCACAATTCCCATTGAAGGGGACCAAACAAACTTTGGGGTGAGGGAAACTTTTCTGCCAACATCACTTAACAACTTAAACATTTGAATGCAATAGAACATTGATAGCTAAGTGAAAAAGGAACTAGAGCAATTAATATACAAGTTACTTTCCTACAGTAGTCCTAACAATTATCTGTTGATATGAATCATTATGATTACTGATGTTAAATATAGTAATAGTAACTGACTACTTCGGAGTATTTATTGCCATTTTTGTTTATATATTATTTTTTATTGATTAATTGCAAAGATAAGACTGCTAAGTTTTTGTTATTGAATCTACCACTTTTTTTATGTAAGGTTAAAGATATTTATTTCAGTTTCGTCACCTCGACTATTCCCAAAGTTGAGAAAATCATCAGTCGTTCATTTTTCAGATTCCTGAAGTGAATAGTTTGGCTCTGAATGGAGACAGACTTTACGCCGGTTGTGGCGATTGGAAAACACGCCTCTTTGACACCGGCACTGGCAAACTAACTGCCACTCTAGAGGGTCACAGTGACTATGTGCATCAGGTGGTGGCTAAGTAAGTACTGTAGCTAGTTACAATTATAAAAATATAATGTATAAACTTTATAGAGAGCAGGTTCTTTTTTTCTTTGTGTACGGGTGCTATGTTCTATAGTTTTAATTTAATGTTATTATCTATCTATTCCTATTGATTGACCCTATCCAGCTATATTCTAATTTCTCAACTCATTTTATTTCGTAGAGAAGCTCACAGTTTGTTGACGTGTGGAGAGGACGGAGTTGTTTTAGTTTGGGACGTACGTACACCTAAACTGCCGGTATCTACCATCACTCCTGGGGATCACCAAGAACTGGACAGGCCCCATCTTGGCAAGGTGATTCTAGATGAAATTCTCTTTCTGCTCCTTAACTTTAGTTTATAGATCAATTGTTAAGTTAACTAACTCATGATATTTTGTTTCATTTTTTCAATGGAATTCTGATTTTAAATTTTCAGTTCATCCGAAGTGTGGATCACTGTGGAGGAGAGTGGGTGGTGTGTGGAGGCGGTCCCAAGGCCGGTGTTTTCCACCTCCGTAGCAGTGGACTCATTGCAACTCTTCCCCCTTCTGAACCTGATGCAGCAGTCACTGTCACTTCATTCGTCAAAGAGAATGACACATCTACTATAGTCACTGCTGGTGAGTCATTCTCATCATGTACACACTGTCAAACTTTTCTCCCAACTGGAAAAAACTGGTGCTATGTTGCCAGACACTAAAATGGCGAGTTTGAAAAGATCAAACATTTACCAAGATGGTTTGTTGAACAGTAAATTCAGTAACTAAATTATAGTACAAATAATGTGAAATTGATTAGCTAATCTGTTGAAGATACTTGATTACTAACTTTAAGTTTGAACGTTTTGAAAAAATATTACTAGTGTTTGAACACTAGCTATAATTTAAAGTTTCATATTATTTTCTTAAAATTAATTAATTTTGCCCTGATTCTCTCGTATTAGATTTAAATGAACCAACATAGGTAGGAAAGAGATGAGGTCTTTGGTTACGAAACAAGCTTCAAACCCCTTAGCAAATTGATTTAAATGTTGACTTTATTGTAACTTCATAATTGTCATCTATACTTTGTTTATTTTATTTTCCCTTTGCTAATGCAGGTAGCGGCACAAGCACAGTGTCGGTGTGTAACCTCTCCGGTGAGGTCACTGCCAAGATACCCTCCTCATCTCGATGCATCTACTCCGTCAAAGTGTCATACGACAAGCATTTGGTAAGCACTTAATTAGTCACTACTAGCAGAACATTAGAGTAAAGGGACTAGCTATCATTTGTTAGGAAATAGTCCTAGTGGCAGATAGGTCTTATAAAGTACTTTAACATAACAAGATGGCTATATAAATTATTAGGTAATTCTTCAGAAAGTTATATTTATTAGTTAATTTAGCTTGATAGTACATCCGATAGGTTGAATTCACTTATACACAAAGTTATCAAGTAAGTTAATTTTAACATTAAAAAAGTTAATTTCAAGATTCATCTAAAAACGAATGGAGGGAGCGTTTATCTAAAATTTACAAGACTAGTTTAACTTATCAGTCAGTAACTTTTCAATTAAAGAACATATTAATCGTTTTTTTTATTTAAGAGTAGCTATTAGTTTAATTTTTTTTTAATTACCGGAGCCTGGGTGGAGCTACTAGTAATTGAATAGCTTCGGCTCCCCAACCCTAGTTATAGGTCTTAAAACACACTTTGTCATATGTAGCGTTTAATAGTGTTTTAATAAATGAATTCCTATCCACACTTTCGAATTCTTTATTGAAATAAAATGTTTACAGAGGAATTTCATGAAGTAATGAGCATCCTAAAATTTCAAGCCCATATACAGGTGTTCTATTGTAACTAGTACATTACTCATCTTTTTAATACTTTACCATTTCCTTCTTCACAGGTTATGAGTATTGCTGGTATTGGAAGCAAGGTGGACATGTGCCGTAATTTAAACTACAGAGACCACTCGGTTTCTACTCTCTCATCTCAATAATGTCTAGCTATTAAATTTTAATTAATAAAACTAAGTTCTATTGAAGTTTCATTTCCTCATCAGAAATACGTAAAGTACAAACTTCGCCGTAGTTAATCATACTGGTAGTAATAGAACAAAATGTACAACGACTGTAATTTATGAATATTAACTATGTTCACATCCTTTCTATTTATACAAGAAAATAAATGGTAATGAGGACATTAGTATCTAAAGATAATATCCTCAAATTTAAATCAAGTTAATTGCAGTACAATCACAAAATAATCAATTTAATAAATTATTGAAGCCCATAAAATACACTATCACAAATCTTGCCCATCTGTAAGCAGAAGTGTAAATTAAATTGTAAAGTGTTACATTCCATTAGAAAAAATTATAGAAATCATAAGAGTTCAAAACTGAAAATATAAAACTTACTAAAGCTAAATAAACCACAGGAAAAAAGTATAAGTTACAATACCAAGCAAGTCGATGAACAGAAATAAATCAAGATGCATGCATCAAAAATTGCAATAAATCCTTATTAAAATAAAAGAGGTATAAGAGGACTAGTCTATATACAAAAATTACACAGGATACTTCTATCCCTTTAATATGAACTAATAATACTTATTGCTTTATTTTTTTGACCATAGCTTCAATTAGCAGAAAATGAATAAGTTTTAAGTATTCCTGTAGACCAAAAAGTCTTCCCTTTTAGTGTAATTACGGGCAAACTGATGACCACTTGGCGTGGGGTCTGAAAAAGCAAACTCATCAAGTTTCAAGAAGTGATAATGCACCATATTTCTCCTGAAGGAGTCCACTAGAGTTGAGGCGATGCCTAGCCTCCTGTAGTCATTCCTCACCCAAATTCTGTTGATACCATATAGCACTTTGGTCTTGATGTTAGAGCAGCACATAACACCTCCTTCATTTTCTTTATCTTCTTGAGGAACAATCCTGTACGCATAGTCTATCTTCTCAGCAACTAGACAGCCAGCGACTTTGTTCTCGATGACGTAAAGTATCACAACCCGACAGAGAGAACTGTCAGAAACAGAGTTTATGTCTCCTGTGAAACCCAACTCTTCATTCACAATAGAAAGAATGAGATCAAGTTTTTTCCACACGTAGACTGGGTCACTAGAGTCGAGCATCACACAACGACCGCCTTTGCTGTCAACTTGAGAAATTTGTCGTTCTTTCTTGAAAGACTGAAATGGCAAGAACATTTACAATCAAGTTAACACTCTACCCAATATAGCTAGGAGAATTAGTTCTTCAGTCTTACATTTTAACAATGGTAACACATTGATTATGAAATTAAATAAAGGGTTTATAATAATTATAGCCAATTATTAGTCATTATTGCTACAATGTATTTCAAACTTTTCTAAATAAATAATTCTATGCGTCAGTAGCTATGATAAAAACTAAAAAGTACATTATTTTCATATACAGAAACGATCCCGCAATGCCTTCATTTTTGAAAATGTAATGGATTAGTATCTTCAAAGTGCCTTAGTACCTACCTTGTAAGTCAATGCACTCATGACTCTGTTGTGTTGCTCATCGTGCAGTTTCACATCATCAGGATCTGCTTTGTCGAAGAGCAAACCACACGTCTGGCACTGCTTGGCACCAAACTCTTTCTGACCGGCATCTATTATGCGCTGGTCTGAGTTATTAACAGGCAACAGCAAACCATTGCTACTGGAACTAGAGAAACATCAACTTTATTAATGGAGAACATGTTAGTAAATGAGATAATAATAATCTAAAATTCTTACTCAAAAAGTAAATATCATGTAACAATAAAGACTCCCCTCCCATATCTACCTATTCATCCATATTCTTCAATGTATGTTTTCCACTCAGTAAATAGTCACCAAGATAGTGTAGTTAATGCTAAGAATGACAAAGTCTCATTTAATTTCCGATTTTTTCTTTAAAAAGACTCATCTTTCCATTAAAAACAAGGAATGAATTTAGAAAAATACATCATATATTATTGGCTAGTTCTAGCAGTTTGATATCATAAATTTAGTAACTATAACCTCTGGGAACATAATAGTCAGCACATACCTTAATTTCTTCTCGTGTTTTGGCTCCAAATCTTTCCATTTAATAGGATTGAAAACATCAAAATATTTGTTATCATCAGAATTCTGTAAATTAGTACAACGAGATTAAGTTACCACGCGATTGGTGTTATATTAAATTTAAAATTATAGTCATTATTCAGTACAGAAATGTCCCATGAGACAAGAAAGAAAGGCTACATATGAACATGAAGAGAGCAATCTTATCATCATAACACTTGGGACTGTGAGAATAATTAACAGTAGATAAACTATCTGTAAGTCCACATTAAAATGGATACTACAAAAAGAAATATTTTATAATTAAGTAAAGCTTCGTTCAAAGTTTGAAATGAATAGCTTTAATTTATATTATTGGTAAGGGATTTAATTGCAATAGAGTTAATATTCTATATCTACCTGTGAATTAGAGGAGTTCTCTTTTAGAGGACTGCAGAATAACTTTGAGGCATTCTTTGGTTTAGGAGATCCTTCCTCCAGTCCACTCTGCAAAGATTTGTTCAACCGTGGAGAGCTCCTGACTCCAGGGGAGCAGACCTTGGTTGGAGTTCCCTTGGGAGAATCGTGCACCATGCCAATGACATCACTTCTCATAGAAACTTTCTTGTTGCTAACAACAACAGTATCGCTGTTGTTGAGGTTATGCTTATCAGGAGTAGATCTCGTGAGTACCATTCTGCGAGGTGTCAGTTTCAGAGGAGAGCTGTTTAAAGTCTGCCTAGATTTTGGCGTGACTGGGGGATTTAATTTATCAGTTGAAGAACGAATAGGAGATTTCATTGATTTACTTGGAGAACTGTTAGACAGTTTCAAAGGAGAATTGTTAGCACGTTTCAGTGGAGAACTGACACTGTTATTGTTAGCACGTTTCAGTGGAGAAACACTGTTGATGTTAGCACGTTTCAACGGAGAACTCAATAGTGGACTTAACAATAATGAGCTTTCAGTATATTTGAGAAGGCTTCTCTTTCGGGGAGAAGATCTGACAGGCGTGTTTATTTTGAGAGGTGATTTGCCATCAGTGAAGCGAGTCGGTTTAGGTCTATTTTCAAATACCGATGGATCTCTGGAATAAATGAATAATGGAAACAGCTGTGAGTCACAGTATCTGATTAATAAGAAATGTAATTGAAGTAAATACATGGATATTTCAAGCTGTGCCTAGCTTAACACTCACTGGTATTGAGAAGGATGACTGGGGTCAGATTTAGATATTTTGGAATTATTACTGTTGATTAGAGACTTGCCAACATTTTTCTTGAGGCCAATACTGCTAGCATTCTTGAGAGTGACTCCACCATAGTCAGCAGATAATTTAACAGTTTTGGTGATTTGCACTGTAGCTGCAGCTCTTGCCCGACTTGTGAAGAAAATCTTGCCTCCATTTGATTCAGCCGGCATAAAATCAGATCCGGAATCAGGACTGTCCAGCAGAGACAAACCAGGAGAAGAAAGATGGTGCTTCTTCTTGATGCCTCCAGGCAATGCCGGACTTCTGTGCTCAGCTATTCTGGGTGGAGGTTTCACTTGTTTCAAACGTCTCACAGAAACCTTTGCTGGATTACTTGCCCTCTATAAAATAAAAAAGAGGAGTTGTATATTTTGCTTGTGATATACAGTTTTTCTCAAATAACTACATTAATTTAATGATAACGGCAAATAGTAGCTAATGGTTTTAATCATTATAATTTACCTTTAAATAGAAAAATTGAACCATTAACAAAAATGACTTTAAAAATCTACACTTTGTGTAAACTATAAACCAACCTTATCTTTGGCTTTTGTTTTTGGTTTCTTGATGCCGTGTCCCACGCCTTTGTTGACACCACCCATTCTTTTACGACTGGAGACAGATTGGGGAGAGGGGCGGGGTGAGGCTGAAGTACGGGGAGATGCAGTCATGGCTTTTGGGGACTTATAGAAAGAAACTGAAGCTCCTGAAAGATGCATTATTCAGTGTGAGTTAAGTTTGTTATATATTTTTAGAAAATCATTAGAATAATGGATTTTTAATACCAGGCACAGAAGATAAGTAGATTAATAAACTTTTCAAATAGTTGTTACTTTCCAATACATTACCTAATAAACACTGTAATGAATACATATAATATATTGTGTTAAAGACTCTTTAAGAGTCAATAAATTAATTATACTGTCAGCATATGACAGATCTTATCATAATTGATAGGAGAGGTTAAATAGATGGAGAAAGAACTGCATCAGTTGAAAAGGGCGGAGTTATAGAAGCCAAACATATTTCAGCTTTCTAGCAATAATTTGTTAACAAACTAAAACATTTTAAACTTATAAACCTTGTACCCCGGTATTACTCACGAGCATTGAAAAGTTGGTTGCATGACTAGAAATAGGATCCAATGGAAGCACTATAGTGCATTATTAATAACAAACCTGATCCAAGTTGCGCTTCAGAAGAATTTGGTGCGATAATGGAAGTAGTTAATTTTGTGTTGCTTTTCCATCTGTTGTTCTTGAAAGATCCAGATTGTGATGGTGAACTCAAAATTCCACAATCAGGAAGAAATGAGAATGATGACATCTTTTCTTTAATACTTTAAAAGCAATAAAATAATTTGAAAAACAATACTGAATCTGCAGAAAAAAAACACACAAAAAATTGAAGTGAATGAAGTCTCGTTTAGTTTATAGATACTGATTTTCAACCTATGATACAATGTCAATGTTATGTTATTTCCATTCTTTAGAGAATTTATGAAAAATTGAAATTTTGAAGAGATATTCAGCTCCATATGTTTTCAAGTGTAAAATCTTCAATAGAAAGTCAAATTTCATCTGAATCTTTCAAGTATCTTAAATCATTTAAATAATTTATGTGGCAACCTGAATCCATTTTCTCACTAAACTGGCAATTTTCCTGCCACACTTCGAAACATGACGGAAAAGCCCAACGTTATTCCTACCGGAAACTTAAGTGCGCTATATCTCGAAAACAAAGGATTTCCACAACAAATGGTATTCATGAAAAATGTTCTAAAATGGCTCCTTTTACCTATGAAAGAATTAAAATATAAAAAATCAAAGGCAGACCTAAAGCAAAAATTTACCCATGTAATAAAGCATGTTCAAACTTGCAATTTTAATGAAGAGTTTGGGAGTTATTTATTTTGAGCCCTTCAATTGCAAGTGGAGAGAAATGCATATTTTTCTCCTATACTTAGTATACTACAATGTTATTTTGGTGAGAATTCATGATAGTTTGATCTTTTGGAGAGAAATTTGCTTATTTTTGGAGAGCTGGAGAGACAAAGTATGGCTATGAGCATTACTTTTTTTACTTAATTTACCTATTTTTTCCTACAAAATCATGTAGCCCTAAATAAATTGAAAATCCATTAAATAACAAGTAAATCACACATAAAATATTTTCAAGAGATACACATGCATCAGACATAGAGGCTAGAGTTTAAGGTTTCCAAATGAAAAATCTTTACTAGGATGCCAGACTGCAGAATATGGAACATGTTTCCAAGGCTCTCTACAGAAGCCAGATTGTATTTGGTGGTAAATTCCAATGATATCTCAGGAGATATTCAATTTCTCTAATAAATAAATTCCTGCACTGTTGGAGGATATTTTGCTATTAATTCCTATATTACCATTAATTTTTGGAGGAGAAACTGGAAAAATGTTGGAGGACTAGACAAATTGATGAAAAATGTTGGCAGCTATTTCTCAGATTTTTGAGAAAGTCAGAGGAGTTCAGTGCACCAAATACAAACTGGTACGGAAGTTTTTTTATTGATATTTAGACTTTTGAGATCTATGTGGGAGTTTTAGTTTATAATTTAGACTTTTGAGAACTAAACCTAATTAATGAATGAATGTTCTTGTAGGCTGCAGGAGAA
The DNA here is from genome assembly GCA_947561585.1 of Caprella mutica. Classification (NCBI taxonomy): domain Eukaryota; kingdom Metazoa; phylum Arthropoda; class Malacostraca; order Amphipoda; family Caprellidae; genus Caprella; species Caprella mutica. The sequence continues at coordinate 84,899 of CANNZV010000563.1, read as the reverse complement.
AAGGTTTATTAAACATAATTAATGAATGTTCCTGCAGGAGAAACTGTTCATTAAACTTAATTAATGAATGTTCCTACAGGAGAAAATGAAATGTGGTTTATTAAACATAACTAATTAGGTAATGTTCCTGTGGGAGAAATTCCAGAAATGGTTTATACTTTATAGAAAAAAAGTTGTCTGTAGACTGTAAGACTGTAACATGGACAAATCACAAATGGAGAATTTATGAGCCACACTATTTTACTTGGGCAGGAAGCTTTCCATATTCAGCAGACTGCCAACTGGGTGGATTGGCTAGTGGCTAGGAGCCAGTCTGCAGAATATGTGAGATATTTGGGATATTCTCTCTGAACAATTTTGAATTAATTCCTATATTTACATTAATTTTGCTACGAACACTTTTGAATTAATCCCTATATTTACATTAATTTTGCTACGAACAAAATAAGAGATCTCTACGAACACTTTACCAGTTTCTGCAGACTGGGCTAGGAGCCTAGGATGTCAAATTTCTTCTTTAAAGTATCTTAAATCATTAAATGTGATTATGTGGGTAGGTATATGGCAATCTGGAGACTGGATCCATTTCCTATCCCAGTCTGTGTTTCATGGTAAATTCCACCAACTTGTCGGTGAACGTTTTCTCCATTGAAAATAATATTCTGGCAAAGTCAGTGGATTTTTAGCTATTTAATCCTATGTTATAATAATGCTACCATAATTTTTGGTGGGAAAATTGGTAAAATGATGGTGGATCAGCCAAATTAGTGCAAATTTAAGGTGGGTTTTTCAGCTTTTTCAAAAAGTCAGTGGAATTTTGTGCACCAAATACAGACTGGTTTCTAACTAAACTGGTAACTTTCCTGCCACACTTTGAAAAATGGTAGTCTGATAAATTCTTAGATAGATAAGGTATTACCCCAAGTAAATTTAGTAAAATAGTATGTCTCATAAACTCTCCATTTGTCTCTCCAGCTCTCTCCAAAAGTCAACAAATTCTCTCCAAAATGATCAAATTTTCATAAATTCTCTCCAAAATAACATTGTAGCATAGGAGAAAAATAGATAAAACTCGCCATTTGCATTTGAAGAGCTCAAAATAACTGTCACAAACCCAGTCTGCAGAATATGGGAGATATTTGGAAGATTCTCTACGAACAATTTTGAATTAATTCCTATATTAACATTAATTTTGCTACGAACACTTTTGAATTAATCCCTATATTTATATTAATTTTACTGTGAACAGAATAAGGGATCTCTACAAACACTTTACCAGTTTCTGCAGACTGGTCACAAACTCGCCATTAAAATGGCGAGTTTGGACATGCTTTATTACTTGGGACTACTACCTACCTTGTTTAGCTGTAGGGCCTGTACCAAGGGTAACCCACCTAGTGGCTAGTGCTAGGAGTCTGGAGAATACTCAACAATCAAATATCTGAAATTAATTAATCATATAGGTATCTAGCTACCTATATGGATCATATTTAAATGTCCTCAAACATTGCAGGAATTTATATTTTAACTATCTTAACTAACTAGAGAATGAAAAATCAGCCGACATGTCACATTGTCACTGATGTCAGGCTGTCAGCTAAAAGGCCCAAACATTAAATACAATCTAGGAATAATTCGATGCAGTCCATAAGTATCTAAAAGCTGAGCGGCGCACCACATTACGGCGCACTACAATACGGCGCACCACTGTACTTTCTATTAATGACCTCAATGTGAAAAACTGTTATGTAGTGTGTTGTATCCGCTAGTTTGTTGTTCTGCACACTTCATGATTGTTTAATGACCTGGCAGGGGGGTTCGGGGGGCGGCACGCCCCCCGATACATCTACCTAACGGCTAACTGATAAGTTTTTATTTACACCTCAGACTGAAAGTTTACAATAGTTACCCCATAAAATTACAAATACAGTTATCTATGATGAATTTTATTTTCTATTCCAAATTAAACATCTCAATCGAATAATTAAACTGTGTAGTATAAACATTGGATTCAGGTACCGTCAGGCGTCAGACATGAATTTGATACGACAATTACAATTAGATTAGATAAGTACCTATCAAATTAACTCCATTTATCATTAATCTGTATTCAAATTACCTATCTAATAGAATGTCCAGTGGTGCGCCGTAATCTGGTGCGCCGTACTGGTGTGCGCCGCTCAGCTTTTAGATACGTATCATGCAGTCTGCAGACTTCTGCCGGACTGCTTGTGATAGGTAAAAGAAATAAAAGTATATCATATACCTAATGTCCTTCAGGAAACCTCAAGCCTGGTTGTTCCTGAAATCTTTTAAATTGGCCTTGCATTTAGTTCAAATCTTGTACCTACTACTGTGACAGTGGTGTCCAGTGGTGTAACTGTAGGTATAACTCACAGAAAGAAGTCGGTAACCCTAACCTAATTAATATGATTTATCACTCTCTGCTGTTTATTTTTTAATTAAAGCTGTCTCAAAAATTGAAAGATTCCATTGAACAACAGAATTTTCTAAATCTAACAATTATAATTACTTAAATAGAAATAAATTTAACGAAGCATACGCAAACAGCAACCGAGCAGTTAAGCGCGCAATTTTCAATGAAGCCCGCCAAATGTAAACAGGTGTTGCCATATTATCATAAAATGGTAACACAGTTCTTTTAGAAAATAAAACATAAATATCCTTTAAATATGTTCGATGTAAATTTTGTCTACTAACATTAACATTTTTATTTAACTATTTATATAGAATGAGTCATCTAGTATATTTGAAGCGATTCTGATATATTTTGCTCTATTTTTGCAGTTTTGAATTCTTCGCATCTCTTTCTTCAACCGTACATCTACCTAGTTAGTTTTCAACATAGCTATTCATCAGAAATCTACATTTTTGCTTTATCTCAATGCAGCTCAAAAATCATTTATCTTTGACTTTTTCTTCAGCACACAATTCACATTTCTTAGGTTTTGCATAAAAATTACCATAAAGAGTCGGTTAATTAATTTTGGTGACACCTCTGCACCGAGAGTTTCCAGGATCTTGAGAAGAATATCCTGATATATATTTACAAATAATAGAGAAAATATCAGATATGCCAGATGACAAAGTTATAAACTCTGATATAATTTCTGAGAAACTGAAGTACGTATATACCTGATATAATGAATGAATATAATCCCAAACAGATGTTGACAAGTTTTAATATTTGTTTACTTTAATAACATTTTTTGGATATAATCTTTTTATTATTAGCAAAATTCAACATTAGAGCCTATTTTTATGAAATGTACCTAGATAAAGGAGAAAGAGAAATAAAGAGAGAAAATTAGATTTGAGAAAACGTCATCTAGCTATATAGTGATGATCGAATTGATAGTTTTTCACAAGTTTTTCTAGTCAGATTTTGTATTCCCATAAACGTTGTCCAACAGAGTTTATTTACATGTGTGTGTAGTGTAATGTTCATAGTTATAAATCAGGAGGTCGTTTATGGTGTATATATTTACAAACGATTAACATTGCTTAGTTACGAAGATAAACAAACATATTAAAATACTAATAAAAAAATGCCATCTATATGGAAATAACATAAACAACGCCATCTATATAGAAATAAAATAAACAACGCCATCTATCGTATGTTCGACTAAAGTATGATATCTAATAAAAACTATGTTTTCTCTAAAAATACAGTGGTTACTGTCAAATGTCTTCAAAATAAGTACTTACCTTTCTGTTTTAAAACTAAGTGCATTGATCAAAAAGTAATTGTAATGAGTATAAAATATTGAATGTAAAACAGTTGCTAATTCATGTGAGTTGAACTAATGTACCAAAACGAATCTCATATCGACTAATGTCCTTGCCGATTTGAGATGAATTTCTGATGTCTTCTTTGAATGTTTTCGACAATCATTTCTTCAATTTCTTTGTGTTCAGAAGTGTTCAGTGAGAGAGACAGCAACAAGTTGGCATACTCTTCTACTCCAGACTCTGAGTCACGTATTGACTCGATGAGAGTCACCTCTGATCTTCTGGTTTGAAGAATGTTCCCAACAACAAGTTGGTGGCCGTATCTTGGGGGAAAAAAGATGTTATTACTTAATTTGAATACAATCGGCAATGAAAGTGAAATTTGAACAAAACATACCTTTTTAGAGCACCAATTGCTTTTTTATTGAGTTGACTGAAATCTGTTTCTAGTTTGAAAGAAACCACAAAAAGGTCACGTCCCCAATCCTTGCACAGCGGAAACAGCATCTTAGGTACGGTTTGCAACTCCACGGAAATAGGGCCATCCTTCGACTGAATCTTATGCTCCGGTAAATTATCTGATTATATTGTTTGAAATGATCTTTACCTCTCTTTCGATAAATTAGTCATATCACAGAAAGATTTAGAGGACCAGTAAGTCCTTCAACAACCTTGACTCTATTATTGTTAGTCGCATTGATCATAAAAAAAGAAAAGTTAGGGTAAAGATCAGACACTCTCAGTACTCGGACAGTAGGTGCTAGCACAGGTCATGTGCCAAACTAACCTTCAGAAATATCTGATTGACCAATATTAACTACCCCTTTTCGAGTACTGAGAACCTCAATAGGTGTCCAAGTGGTACTGACCATTTGGTATGTAGAAATCAGCTACTGCAGCAGCTAGGTAGAGCAAGGCAGGTACTGTGGAGGAGGTTTTCTCCTGTAGAAGGCAAGTGAGGCCCTGAGGGAGAGACGAGGAGCTGTTAACTGATCTAAAGGATCTCATAATATCATATTCATTTAAAGATAAATGAATATATTTTCTATTCAATGTTTCCCTTCTGTTTCTATATTTTATTCATTACATTTCCAATAAGATTCTGATACATTTTTTTCAAGGGAAAGTGTTCCTCGAAGCGTCGCTATTTCTGGTTTGAGAACTTGAGTTATATATTTCGTGAGATATGTGTTACTTCTTTGAAGATTTTCTGAGATAAGGAAAAATGAAGAAATGTGGTGGAGCTAAGTAAGATGGCGTGATCCAGCCAGCACTTCACATACAAATTCTCGAGGGACATATTGCGTAATTAATGAAAACGAGGTTGAACATGACTAAACCGAAAATTGATAAACAGTTTCCCCATATGAAGTTTCCGTTTCAATTTCTCAATGAATGGCATCCTTCAGCTTCCGTATAATCTCAGAATACCAAACTTCAGTTACTGTTCTATACGAAATACTGTTGTTCTTTAAAAAGCCCCAGAAAACATACAAGGCCAGTTTTCAAGTCAAATTTTATTAGTTATAACGCCAACGAACCTTGAGAAGCCACAAGTAGTCCGCTAGAGAAGAGAAGGGAATGGTGAGGAGAGAGTTCTGAGAGGAGACTCTCCTGTAGACGGACACGATGTTATCTAACTGAAAGAGTGGGGAAACCTTAAGGGCCGTACACACGCAGGGTTTTTTGAGTATTTCCACCAGACTTTTCGCTAAGCTCCTCCTACTTTTTCCACGAGAATATAAGAAAAAACGATATCATTATTATTAATTTTAGTTAGTTGGTATCTATGATACCAACTAATAATTATACGATTTTTTTTGTCCTATTCTCGTGAAAAAAGTAGGAGGAGCTTAGCAAAAAGTCTGGAGGAAAGACTTTAAAAAAAACCTGCGTGTGTACGGCCCTTTAGAGCTGGCTTTTACTGGAGAAAAGAAAGTTGTGTATCACACCTAATAATATTTAGTTTCATAGTCTGTAACTGGCATTAGCTACTTATTCTAAAAAATAAATTTTTTATGTAACGAGAGATAAATTTCTATATGAAGAAAAGAATAAAGACATCGATTCAATCTCTAAGTCTTACTATTATTTAACCACATTTCAATAGTAATTAATATGTATGAATTAGCTAGAATAGAGCATAACTTTGATAATGCAACCGTTGGTCAAAAATTAGATGACTTTTATTATTTTCTGAAGCTGACACTGAAATGGTTTATTCACATGTATTATCATACATGATCTAATATCTCTAACAAGAAGATTATTCTCTGTTCTAAATTTCTCACTTGTAGCGACTGCAGATCAATGGTACATTGAGCAGACTCTTTTCCTTCACTAGTTTGAGCTACCAGAGCCTCTAGGATGTACTGGCCCTTGATGTGTCTGGTGAACGGCATCACTGAGTTGTCACGATGAAGAAAAAGTACAGCGTACCTAATGTGGAGAGGGGATAATGGAGTTGATTGGGGATAGACGAATAGAGGATAGTTGAGTGCGATATTAGGCACTCCTCTCTTTTCATTCAAAATCCTTCTAAATGACTGCCAAATTACTCGACTAATTAGGTAGAGTTTTAGATGTAAATAGAGACGCTTTATAGCTCTTTTAAAAAAGGGCTACAGAAAAATCTCCGATTTTGAATGAAGTAGAATGAACAAATATAGACATACTAATATAAGTTGTATCTAGTACTTTAAATACTAGCATGCGCTAAATAATTGTAAATAAAAGTTTAGAGTTCACCTCGCACATGAGTAGATAGAAATTTTATAAATGACTAATTTAAGACTGCAAATGAAGAACTCACCCATTACGGATAAAGTGTTCACAAGAGGCAGCGCCTCGAGTGCCTTGACTGAAATTATCGACAAATCTGAGGAGAGAGAGATTGAAACATGAGCATTTTCAGCCACACAGTGAAACTCCTGAGTTATGAAGTGTTGGTTCCTTCATAACTCAGAGTCACTTCATATCTCGGGTGCACTAGATAGTTTTCTATGATTAAAATCATAGAAAACTAAGGTCATTGAGGGATAACTATGACGCAATTCTTGACGTATATCGTTTTCTATAATCTAAACATAGAAAACTCTTCATAACTCAGGTGCATTTCATAACTCAGGTCCCCTTTACTCGAGTACTTCATAACTCAGGAGTTTTACTGTAGTTCTATCCACTTTTTAGGGAATATTTTAGTATACTTGCTACCGTACTAATCGATAAAAACAACGAAAAGCTAATACTTTATAGTTGTTGTTGTTTCCGAAATTTGGTGACAACACAGGTAGCTTCCATTCGGGCTGATAAAATAAATGACAGCAACAGTAAAATCATTCAATTGAATTGAAAGTGGTTTTTCTCGTCACCGTTTTTTATTAATAATGCTTACGATACAGTATTTTTATCAAAGATATTATATGACAATAAGATACATTACTCTCGCCAATTTCTGGTTTCAAAAGCGGGAACTAGAATTGAAATATAGTAAGGACAATCGAGGTATGTTGTGAACTTGTGTGCGTGACGTCATAACAGCAATACTTAAAGTCATAGTTAAAGGAGGGGTGCAGGCAAAATTAAACATTTGGTAATATGTGTTTTAATGGAATCAGCATATTTAATTATGTATGATTACATACTCTGTTCATCTAAATAATACTAATTTTAGAAAAGAAAATTTAATTTATTTTGAAAAAGCGCCATCTAGTGACAGATAGCACAAGCTTTGCACGAGTCATTGGCGCCATCTTGTTGTATTCCACAAAAGCTGTGCAAAATACTTTAGTATATCTGCGAGTAATATTATTAATTAAAATTCTAGAAATACTTCGTTTGTTTGTTTATTGTATATAAATCACAGATTCAAATATTTATAGCTTATTTCCGAAGAATAAACAGACATTTTATAAACGTTCATGAAGATTGTTCTGGAACGTTCTGGAAATAATGTAAGCAGCGCCATCTATGAGATGATCGCATAAGCTTATGTTAACAAATACAAAACCTATTTTCTCTGAAAATACAGTGATTTGAGACGAAATATTTCATATCCGTTACTAATCATTGTTTATTTATCCTATTATGATAAAATATTAGATATGAAAATTGAAGAACGTAACATTATGAAAACTTTATTTATTTCATTATAAGAAACAGCTAGTGATGAATCCATTCATGTTATTCACACTGCTTAACCTTAATTTTCTATTCATGTGTGTTGCCTTTATGATGTCACGGTCACGAATCACTCGATTTGTGAAAACAGCTCACAAAGCTTTACTCTTTAGTACCTATACTATACTAGGAATACCAATATTGATAGGTTGCGACAATTGAGTGATTTGTGACGTAACAGAAGAAAGGGAACAAATTTAAAGAGAAAATTAGGGGTTTAGCAGGTTGAATCATTTATTTAATATATATTTATTTATTATATTATGCAAATTAATAACTATTTTTTCACAAATTTACCGTTTTCTATCGTTTTAAATATGATTTTAAGTGTTGCTGTTATGACGTCACGCACACAACATACCTCGATTGTCCTTACTATATTTCAATTCTAGTTCCCGCTTTTGAAACCGGAAATTTTCGAGAGTAATGTATCTTATTGTAGTATAATATCTTTGCTTTCACTATCATATATTTTTGCACGAAAAGTTTCATCAGAAAATAAGTTCAAGCTTTGATAAATTTATTACATAGTATACAGAGTGATTAAAAACAAACAAACGTATATAGGATATATTCCAAAATCTCCCAGTATAAACCTCTCCATTAACACCGATTTGCTCAATCTTAAGTTTGCGCTGCGCTCTTTTGAGGATCACAATGTTTCTTAGCTATCATTTTTCTACAAACCGCATGAAATTTGATAGCATTTCATTAATTTTATATGCCTTTAATATTTTTATAATCAAACTCTACAATACCTATTTTACTTCAGACTTTCTAATTTTCAGTCAGAAGATAAAGAATGTACACCATTTGTTTTGAATGTCAACTATGTATTAGGTATAATAGATCCATTTAATATTCATGTAAAGGTATAAAATTGGATTAACTTATCATTGAAACGTTTATATAATTCAGGAAACAATTATTACCTTAACGGAGGTCGAAAACGCATTGTTTGTTTATAAAATTCAAATTTGAAATCAAAACAAAGAGTGTACAATCTTTTTCTTCAGCGTCAGATTAGTCTTTCGTACAATTGCTGCAGAGTATTAAAAACTTTAAAATGCTAATAATAAAATATATACTGAACCGAATTGTATGCAGTTTGCAGAATAATGATCCTAGACCTTAGTTCTATAATATTATGTATAAACTCATTCTTTCCTGGAGCCTGGGGAGGACCTTTAAACTGTACATGGATGGTGGCCTTATTTTGGGACAGCAATCTGTAGATGTGGCACATCAGCAAATTTAAAGTTGCAACCGTGTACGGGTTTACGAACTTTTATATGTTTATCTGAATTTAATATTGACATTCATTCGTTATAGAGTAGCTATAGTGAATACTGAATATTTTTCTCAAAACTCGATTAAGTTTTTCTTATTTATTGACGTTAATGAAGATTTGATGTCATTTATCGGGAAATAATGTAAACAACGCCATCTATCGTATTTTCAATCAAACTATGTATGTTATCAAATAGGAACATTATATTCTCTTTGGTTTTTACTTCAGAAAATAGTTATTTCATATAAATACTTACTTCGTTAATCTATACTAATAATTTCCTTAGTGTGTTTATTTATTTATTTATTTGGTGTCTGCTTTTACACTACGGGTATAAAACATGAAGAATGTAACTATGATACGCACGGGAATATATTGACTTGATATTTAAATTCCCCTGTTTTTATCAAATTTTAAAATGTTTTTATCTATGAAAAAAGTATCAGTTTATGCAGAAAAATAAATTTTGTTTGAGTCCACTGAAAATGACTTAACAACGGGTAATAAATTACTATTGGAGACCTGTTATTTTAACGGGCAAATACACTAGTTAATTAATGTTTATCTATCACGGTAATTGAGTTTAGATTGACTTAGATAGTTAGGTAAGAAGTTGTTTAAGAAACAGGCACTCTTATATCCGATATCAAAGAGAAATCGTAAAGCATCAATTAAATGTATCTGCTTTGTTCAAAATAAAGTAACCTAACAGTTATCTGATATATGAAAAATAGATTTATATTCATAAAAAGAAGGAAAATATTCAACAATTGGATTTTGTTAATGAAGCGATGAAAACGTCACGTTTGTGTTCATAATATTTTCAACCAAATCTGTACCAACGCCATCTAGCGGTACAACTGGTCTGACTATTTATCCATTTAACACTAATTTATCAGTGGTTTAAATATATTAAGCTGCGTAATTACTAGCATGTGTCTGAATAGTGTACGTTTATTAGTTAATGAAGAGGAAAATTGTTAATGTTCTACCTGACGGTGTTCCTTTCCAGGGGTACAGTCGTTCCCCCCGAAGTTATGAAAGCTATTTTCCGCTGCTGCAGGCAGTGTTCTTCTATCCACAGTCTGGCCTTGTCGAGAGAGGAGTCATAGTGTTCGGGGGGTGAAGTGGAGGCGTAAAAATGATCATATTCTGAGCTCATTGCACTCAGATAGCATTTACTATTGTAAACTAAAGTCTGAAGAAATATTGGAAGCAAAATGAGAAAATTAGTCCAATAACATCACCATGGATAGTCTCCATAGTCACGCTAGGAAGATCAAATTTAAACACCCTTTTTACATTCAATTTTATGACTTTAGATATTTTGAAATCAAAAGCAAACCGGTAGCAAGTCGATCTATATTTTTTTACTATACAAACCTAATTTAATTTAAGATAAAAAGTCGTGAGAAATAAAACTGGTGTTTAACATATTAAACTTTCACAGGGATGGCGCAAAAGTTCTTTAACATATGGAACTATAACTACTGAAATAATAGACCACTCTTCTACTACGATTTATATCATAAACAATATAAATAAGAATATAATGTTCTTTAAATTAGTGAACACATAATCAGTCTAAGAAGAAAGATGACATTAATATAATTCCTATAGTAACATTGCAAATAAAAAAAGGACGGATAATAATTCCACCTAATTTATAGAGTCTAATAATTGTTTCAAAAGCAAAAGCCAGATTGTTGACTTCAAAATAAGTACAAGAAACAACGAAGAAGTAGTCAGAGAGGAGAGTGGATCCATGAACAAAGTTTCAATGAGAGAATAATGGAATCAATAAAGCATTCTTAAAATCAGTGAGATGCCTGAAAGCATATTTTAGTATTATATAGGCTTGTATTCATATCTATATTGTATTTTGTTTACCAATAAATAGATTATTATGGTTAGGGAATTTGGGGGTGCACCAGTACCCCTAATGCTGCAAAACATAAGCAATAGGTTTTAAAGCTGAGAAATGCCTTAAAAGCCGTAAACATGCAGGGTTTTTTAAGTCTTTCCACCAGACTTTTTGCTAAGCTCCTCCTACTTTTTCCACGAGAATACAAGAAAAAAACTATATAATTATTATTAATTTTAGTTGGTATCCATGATACCTGCAGGTATCATGGATACCAACTAACAAATAAATGATTATGATATAGTTTTTTCTTATATTCTCATGGGAAAAGTGGGAGGAGCTTAGCAAAAAGTCCGGTGGAAAGACTGAAAAAACCCTACGTGTGTACGGCCCTTTAGAAACAATTGCAACTGAAATGTAATGGTCAGCATCTCCCTGCAATTTAATAATTAAATATATCAGATGTGATTAATTTGATGACAAGAGTAACTTTTGATGAAAAGTAATAATAATAATAACATAAAGAGAAAATACAGCCGCTTCAGGATATTCCCAATTTAGCGGCGAAGAGGTTTACAACTTAATATAATTTATAATTTGTTACAATTACCAATATGACTTGGTACCAAACAAACAAAATTTAAATTGGGAAGAGAACCCGTGGCAATTTCAGAGGAATATGTTGTTCATATTCTTGTATATATATTTATATTTCTTAGGTATCTGAAGACAGTCTCCATTTGGTCATGATCTCCCAGTATTTTAGATAGGGTAATATCTTCTATTTCGAGTTCTGATATCATAACTTGTCTTTGGTCAGCAATTGCTTCGCAGTGAAGCATTATGTGTTCTATGGTCATAATATCGTTGTTGCAGAATGAGCATTGTGGTACGAGTTGTCTCGTAGCATCGTCCATCAGGTAATCATGGGTGATTTTGGTGTGTCCTATTCTTAGTCTGTTAAGTATTACGCCATCTCTCCTAGTCATACTCATCTTTTTCCATCTATATGATTTGTCTGTTATAGATTTGAGTTTGTTATTGCTTCGTTGCCATCTGAATTTCCATCTTTCTCTCAATTTGCATTTAATTTCTGGGAACCAATCAGTATAGGGACAGGTGATAAATTGAGGATCTCTTCTGGTAGCTGTTTTGGCGGCTTTGTCTGCCAATTCATTTCCGGGTATTTCCTTGTGTCCTGGAATCCAGAGGACTGTGATGTCATATCTGGTAGTGAGGAGTTCGTGGAAGAGAAGTTGAAGTCTGTGTATTAGATGGTTTTCAGGATTCATGGTTTGCAGACCTTGTACTGCGCTCAGGGAGTCTGAGCAAATCAAATATTGGCTGGTTGTTACGTCTTTGGTGTCTTCTTTAATGAGTGTGCAGGCGAACATTAGTGCTTTCAGCTCAGCAGTGTACACAGAGGCTATTTTGGGTAATGAGGCAGATAGGGATTTGTCTTGGTAGATTGCAGCTGCTCCTACTCCTTCGTTATCTTTGGAACCGTCTGTGTAGATGTGAATATGGGTGGGGTAGGTAGAGGTTATATGGTCTCTGAAGAATGGAAAGAAGTTTGCGATGTCTTTGACAAGTGGTGTAGCCAGATCAGTGTCTATTGTAGGTCTTAGGAGGCACCATGAATAGAGCGAGGGGGTTTTGTAAGGCAGAACAGGTTGCAAGGGAATTTCCAGGTCGTTTACGGATTTGTTTGCACGCTGTATGAATGGATTCAGATGGGGTCGAGTGTTTTCGAATTGTCTAGATAGGGTGGTATTAATAATAGAATTGTACACTGGATTCAAGAGAAAACATTTATTCTTGAAGTATTTCCTGCATTCTAGGTCACTTCTCCTATCTGAAAGTGAAGGTTCATTTGCCAAGATGTAGAGACTTTCCACTGGCGAGCTCTTGAAGGCACCGGCACAAATTCTCAAGGCTTCATTGTGGATGGCATCTACTTTTCTCAGTGTTGCCTCAGCAGCTGAACCATACACCAAACAACCGTAGTCTATCTTTGGTCTAATTATCAACCTGTATGTCTGTAAGAGGATATGGTGATCAGCTCCCCATTTTGTGGATGATAAAGTGCGGAGTATATTCATTGCAGAGTTACAGGATGTGATGAGTTTAGATATGTGATTTTTCCATTGGAGTTGAGGGTCCCAATTTAGTCCAAGGAATTTGACAGATTTTTCCACTTTCAGTGCGTTTCCTTTGAGTCTTAGTGTTGGAATATTTGGGAAGTCAGGTTTCTTGTGAAAGATCATGCAGCTTGTTTTACTGGGGGAAAATTGAAAACCATTTTCATCTGCCCATTTGGACATTTTGTTTATGGTAGGTTGAAGGTTTGTGATGACTTCATGCATATTGTAGCCAGATAATGCTATTTGGACGTCGTCAACGAATAAAGATGAGTGGATTCTGCTTGGGATAATTGATGCCAGTGAATTAATTTTTATCGCAAAGAGGGTCACAGAAAGAATACTGCCTTGTGGTACACCTGCTTCTTGTATTCTTTCACTGGACAACTCGCCACCAACACACACTCTGAAGCGTCTCCCTTCCAAAAACCTCTCAATATATCTCGGAAGAGTGCCACCAAGACAGAGTGTGAACATGTCTTTGAGAATTCCATACCTCCACGTGGTGTCATAGGCCTTTGCCAAGTCGAAAAAAACTCCCACGGTAACTTTATTTTCTGAGAAGGATTTCTTTATATATGTGTCGAGTCTAATTAGGTGATCTATTGTTGATCTGTATTTTCTGAAACCACATTGTAGTGGTATTAGAAGCTTGTGGTTTTCAAGGTATTCTGTTAAACGTCTATTTATCATTTTTTCAAATAATTTTCCCAGACAGCTGGTTAATGCTATTGGGCGGTAGTTTGTTGGATCTGAGTGGTTCTTTCCTGGTTTGGGGATTGGGATTACTGTTGCTAGGTTCCATTGGGGAGGGTAATATAGTTCTGTCCAGAGTCTATTGTAGATGCAGAGTAGATATAGGAGTGCATTATCAGGGAGATGTTTGATCATCAGATAATGGACTTGGTCGTTTCCTGGTGATGTGTTTTTGGTGGTTGACAAGGCTGATTTCAGTTCGTTAATCTTAAAGGGTAGATTATAGTCTTGGGTGTTTGTAGGGGGGAATTCTATCTTGCGTGATTCTTCTATTCTCTTTTTTGAAAGAAATTGGCGAGTGCAGTTCCTGTAACTTGAATTTGATGCGAATGAGTCAGCGAGTGCATTGGCTATTTCAGATGGGGTTGTAGTTTTGGTATTATTGACGTTGAGAACTGAAATGGTGCGGGGTGGTTTGCCTCTCATTTGTCTTAATTTTTCATAGATTTGAGATATTGGTACAGAGTTCAAATAAAAAAAGGACGGATAATAATTCCACCTAATTTATAGAGTCTAATAATTGTTTCAAAAGCAAAAGCCAGATTGTTGACTTCAAAATAAGTACAAGAAACAACGAAGAAGTAGTCAGAGAGGAGAGTGGATCCATGAACAAAGTTTCAATGAGAGAATAATGGAATCAATAAAGCATTCTTAAAATCAGTGAGATGCCTGAAAGCATATTTTAGTATTATATAGGCTTGTATTCATATCTATATTGTATTTTGTTTACCAATAAATAGATTATTATGGTTAGGGAATTTGGGGGTGCACCAGTACCCCTAATGCTGCAAAACATAAGCAATAGGTTTTAAAGCTGAGAAATGCCTTAAAAGCCGTAAACATGCAGGGTTTTTTAAGTCTTTCCACCAGACTTTTTGCTAAGCTCCTCCTACTTTTTCCACGAGAATACAAGAAAAAAACTATATAATTATTATTAATTTTAGTTGGTATCCATGATACCTGCAGGTATCATGGATACCAACTAACAAATAAATGATTATGATATAGTTTTTTCTTATATTCTCATGGGAAAAGGAGGAGGAGCTTAGCAAAAAGTCTGGTGGAAAGACTTAAAAAACCCTGGTGTAAACTGCCCTTTAGAAACAATTGCAACTGAAATGTAATGGTCAGCATCTCCCTGCAATTTAATAATTAAATATATCAGATGTGATTAATTTGATGACAAGAGTAACTTTTGATGAAAAGTAAGTTAATTTTGATAATTTGATTTTGATTATTTTTGATGACAAAAACCTATTTTCCAAGTAAATTTAGCATCCCTTGAGATTGAAGAGAAGGAAAATGATACAAGTGCAATGTATGTATATACATCATATTTTAATGCTTCATCATTGAATTACTTCTTCCTTTGAAGATTCATGGCAGTTTAGTTATCTTTAACTATAACTTTCAATTCTCAAGAAGAGTAGAATTTTTTAATATTAGGATCAGTGGGTTTCAGAATAACACCGTCTTTCAAATTCACAATCCAGCCGGGTTCCAGTCCGTAGAAAACTTGCCGAGGGTCTTTCTTTTCCAGGAGCATCTTCTTATTTGGACTCTTTTCAATATCTGGTAACACGTAGCCAAATTTCTGCAGAGTAAAAAAATTAACATTTAGCCAAGGAAAAAAAAATGTCACATTCAAGAATCCATGAAAGAAATTGAGAATATGTCTTGCTACAGTCTATGAACTATTAGCAAAATAGAAAACAACATTGATATCGTAGTACTCTGATTATAAAAACAAATATTTTGTCCCTAAATCTATGTAGCTAAAGATGTTAGTTGATACCCTGGAGTATGCACCCACAGGAAATTGATGTGGGTATATTTTTTTCGCAAATTATTTCAATGAACAATACTAGATCACCAAGATTCACTTTTGAAAGAAAATAATCAAAATTTGTTATGCAGCTATATCACTGTTGACTAGGTATTTTTTAGTCTAGTACCTGACTAGTAAGCATCCTCTGCTCTTGCACTAGTTGAGGGTCACTGAGGTAGCCTCTGTTTCTAGCGTCTGTGTAGTATTCGATGAGGCGCTGAGGGGGCAACTGACGGCGAGGAATAACTGAACCTGAACACATGGAGAATGTCAGAAACATGAAAAAATAGTTTTGTATATTCATATAGCTATACAAATTAATTTTCATTGAAAGTTGAGAACCTGATTTTTCGAGTTAGTGACGAGATTTTTGATATATGTAAGAAAAATCTCGTGGAAAAAGTAGGAAGAGCTTAGCAGAAAGTCTGATGGAAAGACTTCAAAAAACCCTGCGTGTGTATGGCCCTAAAGGGATTTTGGTCAATAGCAGCATTGTAACATACCCTTCTCGAATAAGTCTATGGGGTTCAAAGCAGCAGAGAGACTGTATGGATCATAGTAAGCTGTTGTAACAGTGCCTCCAACTCTCTCAATGGCAGCTATGCAAGCCTCAGAGGCAAATTGAACCTCAATGTTGATGGGAGCTTCAAAACAGTCAATTCCCTATTTATTGGAAAGAAAGTGAAAATACTTGAAATAGTTCAGACAATATATGCATTATATCAAAAGTTTGAGAAAAGAGTTTATATGTGAATTTACTTACATAAATTCTTTATAGTAGCTGTAACTGCTATTTCTAGGACTGAGCCATAGTGATACAAAATTGAAAAGGTGACTCAAAATTTCATAATTGTGCAATTTTTTTCATTACTAAATCCAGCTCATGAACTTCAGTTGAAAATTTGAGTTTGAATAATTTTTAATAACAAAAAATCTTATGTATCATGCAAATGAAACTGAAAAGCTGAATACGTGATTCATGTAATTCATTCAAATAGCTGATGTCACGTACCAGTTGCCAACTTACAATGACTTTAGTTTCAATGTACTTTGATGAATCTACATAATAATAATATATTGACATTCTAACATAATGAAAATACTTCTAATACAGAAATTGTAATATAAAATATAAGTGATTTATAGACTGGTAGTTACAGTTCTAGGTCAAGTTACTTTATCTGTAAGGTTACCTCTTCCTCCAACATGATTCCTCCATGTTCCAACCTAGAATCAACGCGTATCACTCCTGTGTTATACAACTGTGTGATGTCAATAGGCAAGTCTGTGAGCAAACGCCCAGTGTCTATAAGCATCTGAAGTGACCTCATTGTTAAAGGAGCATATGATATCTCAGTCCTGGAAACATTAGAAAATAAGTTATAGGAACACTTACTAGAAGCTTTTTGTTTCAGAATGGTGCAGATATAAGAAAAACATTTATAACAAACCTTTCAGCTCTCCAATTTTGAACAGGATATTTGAGAAATTCTGGACATTTTCCAAGCTCGAAGCCAATCGGTATATAACGATTTCTAAACTTAGGCATGGAAGTCATTCTGAATCTTGTTCTATGCTTATACTGAAATTCATTTTCGAAAGAATATTCATTTTATTAGCATAAATTATAATCAATATATGATATATCAACAACTAGCTAACCCATACCTTTTCAGGAAAACATTCAATGTTGTTGCGTGACAATCTAGGAAGACGTCTTAACATCTGAAGAGCTTTGCTTGTAGACATTCTCTCTTAGGTTGTATTGCAAGATATGTATAAAACAATGAAATTCTTAATTTGGAGATGTTATATATATATTAATATACCAGTCTGAAAATAGGGATCAATGATACAATTTATCTGCAAGCAGTCCTTAATTTCTTCCTATGTTAATTAAAAATCAATGGTATTTTAACCAGACTGCAAAGCACATGCGCTTCCATGTCGGCAAATATCTTTGGTTGCGTTTTTTAAGAGAAAATTTATCTTTGCAAGATCTTGGAGACAACTTTCTTATTAATTCCTATGGTTACATGTATTTATTGGAGACATTTTAGAAAATTCTGGTCATTTTGGAGACAGATTTGAAAATCTTTGGAGATAAATTGTCCTCAAAATAAAATCTTGGATACAGATTTGTACACTTTGCTGCAGACTGGTATTTTAACAGAAATAAATGGCAAATAAGAGGATTTTTGTGAAAAAAACCATGTTACAGAGTATGTCTGCCAGACTGCAGAATATGGGAGATATTTATTTTAGGATATTTTCTCTGAACAATTTAGAATTCTTATATTTACATTAATTATGCTATGAACACTTCTGAATTAATTCCTATATTAAGATTAATTTTGCTACAAACAGAATAAGAGATCTCTACGAACACATTACAGCCAGACTGCAGGAACTGATAGATGTTCTAAAGAAATTTTCTATTTTGGCTTCTGTTCTCAGTAAATCACATGTAAATATAGGAGGAAATTAAAGATTGTTTGCAGTGCACAGAAAATGTTAAATAAGTCAGTTGCTAGTTTCTGCAGACTGAGACTGGTACGTCTGCAGAACAGAAGAAGCAAATAAAAATTAATTGACTGAACATTTCAAAAGGTTAAAACTCAGATATATCTAATTAGCTTAGGTCTAAGGTTTTAAGAACTTTGAATTAATTCCTATGATGCCATGTTAAATTGGTTAATTAAGTAAATTAACTAATTAAATAATTTTGGTTTGATATCTTCAAAATTGAGCCAAAGATAGACTGATAGTCTGTAATGAAGAAAATGAATAAAATATTCAATTAGTTCACAAATAACAAATTGTAGACATTCCCATCTAATTTTCTAAACTCTAAAGCTGCTTGTTCAGTCCAGACTCCAGACTGTATTTCAATAATTTCATGGTAGGTACTAGGTACCTAAATTGCATAGACATGCCGGTGGAATTTTTCCCCCTTTGAATATAGTATATAATAATAGACAGTATAGGCCCAGTTGCGAAATAAGACTCCTTCCAATTGATAATAATGGTTTTTGTGTGTTTTTAATGATGGCCGTCACGAAACACGACTCCTCATGTTATACGAAACGTAAGAGTCCAGTCTGCAAAGCATGCACAATCAGTCTCCTGATAATTAATTTCTCTCTCTCAAATTAAAGTCTCTGCAGGAGAAGAGACACATTCTGCAGACTGGTTTTCCAGAATATTATTTTCAATGGGGAAAAAATTCCACCGACATGTCGGTGGAATTTACCATGAAATACAGACTGGTATAATAGTGGTATATACCTAATATTCTGTATTCTGGCAAAGTCAGAGGATTTGTAGCAATTTATTCCTATGTTATAATGTTACATTGTTACCATTAATTATTCATTATTGGGGGATAAATTGGGAAAAAGTTGGTGGATCAGCCAAATTACTGGAAATTTATGGTGGATTTTATCAGCTTTTTGAAAAAGTCAGTGGAATTTTGTGCACCAAATACGTACCTACAGACTGGCTTGTTCTGACTCCTGAGTGTCACTCGAGAGTCTTGGCGCGCCACGCATGGCCATATATAACATAACAATGGAAAGAATGGGGTGAAACGAGTTAATGATAGACTGATAGTATTACGTTACGAACTTACGGGCCTTGTAGTACTCTGCAACAGTAATGGACATAGCCTCGCCTCATAGATTAGACAGAAAAGATGGTGTTTGGTGGCAATACTGTTTATAATAAGAAGAGCCTGGGTGGGAGTGGGACTTGGGAATGCATGCTTTTGATCATATTTGCCGAGACACACTTTAACTATTCTGCAATTGACTCAGAGAGGCCACCGGACCTACAGTAAATCCTAAACGCCAGAAATATTCTGACCTTAATAATGCTTGCGTTTTAGAGACAATAATTTTTATAGAAACTAAAGCAGCACAACTTCCTAAAAGGGAGTGAAATCAAACCTTTGCTAATGGGGTTAGCATATTTAAATGTGGATTATAGTAGATATGCTTTGTTCATCTAAGTAATGATCATTGAAGAATACAAAATTCAATTTGAGAAAAGCGCCATCTATTGGATGGCAGGATATTGGTTGATCAATCCTACGTTATCTAATAAAATTAAAACACTATTTGCTCTGAAAATACAGTGGTTCCAGTCGACAATTTAATTGATTTTACTCAATGTTTGTCTATCATATGTCATATGAAAATGGGACCCACCATTTCTTGTCGACTCCTCAGGAAACGAACGTCCCAAGGAAGTCTGAGTAGCTGCAATTCATGTGGTTCCAAAAGGGAAAAGCTGTGGTGATGTTCTAGAGTTTTAATAGGACAGTTCGATATGAAAATATCACATTAATTTTTACGAGTGTTATACAGCAATTGGTGGCATGCATTGGGATAACTTTTCTATGTGATTTCCCTTTTTTAACCATTTGTTTTGGTCAGACTACACTTGGGTTACTTGGTGGAACAACCCAAAATAAATTTAATTATTCAAGTTTTTCCACTGGATGTCCAACTCCAAGAATTCCCGTATCATGACATTTTTTTTCAAAATTATTCAGTTTTTCATAACAGCTTGTAAATAGTTAAAGACTATATAGATTTATATTCAGTTTTACAATATACTTATTATGAATTACTAAATGAACGTGACTTTCCACAGAGTAATCCTAGATATGGTTTTCTATTTAAAACTAAAAAAAAAAAAGAATCGGTACAATAAAGAGCGCAGTGAACAAATAAAAAAAGGTTACAGGTTGAAAATTTTAACACAGGAAAAAAATATAAACACAGACTAAGAATTAACTATTATTACTTGAATAGACAGCTAAGTAACATTGTAAATTAATATCACCTATGATCTTTACATATTTGGATTTGAAAGGAATCAGTTAACAAGTGAACCAACTACAGACAAAGCAACAGACAAACTTAGTTTAACTGAAAAAATCAAAATGACTGATTATGATTTAGTTAGAGTAGGTTGTAGCTAGTACCAAATAATTCACCATTATTAGCATCATATAGGATTTTAATAAAATTTGCAGTCACGAAACTCTGGGATATCTGTGTTACATTGATGGAATATGTGTCTATAGGCAATTATCAAAGATTCTATACTATAGCAAGATAAACCACTCTCGTAAATTTGTGTTACAAAAGTGTGTTGTGGCGCCATCTTGATTTGAAAGCGAGAACTAGAGAAAAACAACATTTGGTGTCGAAATTGAAATCTTCAGTGTTTAACTGAAACTAGCTTGCAATATTAAAAAAATGAACAGATTACAGAATAAATTTTCTAGCTGATCCAATATAATCGCTTAACTTCTGCCTGAACACTGAAACTTTTAATGTCTTGATCAACACTAAATGATGTTGTTGCTTTAGTTCCCGCTTTCAAATCCAGATGGCGCTTTTTAAAACAGAAGTTTCATCGAGTGGTGCATCTTACTGTAGTATAATATCTTTGGTACTATTGCAAGTGTATATTAGCAGCAGCCCCCGCTGTTATTAGAGCGTTTGACGGTAATGACACTACCGAGTTTAACATCATTATCACTGTCACTAGAGTTAGAATCATCTGAACTATCACTGGAATCAGAGTATGGACCAATGCCTGGCAGTACACCTGAATGGGAAAATGAATAAAAAAATTATACAAAGTTTTTTCTACATAATTTTTTCATTAGAGTAAGTTACGAATTATCGGTCAGTACTACAACCTCAGTCATATAAGAAAAAACAATATAAAAATTATTAGATAGCACTGTGTAGTGTGTAGTAATAATTTTTTATTGTTTTTTCTTGTATGAACGTAGATGTAGTACTGACCGATAATTCGTAACTTACTCTATTTATGTATGTATAATAATATATATTTTTCTATATATATTCTTTTCTTTTACTATTGATACCCCATTAGTTTTAATGAGGACATACACTAGTGCTTATATAATTAGCAGTACTATTTTCTGAATTACTGGAGGTAATCTTTACTCTTAACTAGATTTTTAAAATTCTTTTCCTTGTTACCTGCACATATTAAATTGTTCCCAGATGCTTTTATGACTTTGGGGAAATTGTTTCCACCACCCCCTCCTCCTGTTCCACCACTGCTGGAACTTCCACCTCCCTCAGAATTGGTGGAACCCTCACTTTTACTATTAGAAGAGTCTTCTTTGTCTCCTGCATCATTAGAACTATTCTGATTGGCACCAGAACTGTTCTCAGACTCTGAAATTAAACACAATCGATGTTACTATTGAGAAATTATATACTTCAACACTATTACAAAAGCTAGCTACTAGATATATTTTTATTACATGAAATTAATGTAAAGAAGTGCGGTTTCGTATATCACTGTCCTTAGGTGGTATCATTACTGGCACCTTCATTTATTTAAATTTGAAATGACTATTAAAGTTTACTTATACTAGCTACAGACTCGATTGACTAGGTTCTAACTTTGTTTTTTGCGTGGTGGAGAGCCGTCGGACTTCTTTCTAACGGCACCACTTAGCAGAGCTTTCTGGGAGTTTTTGGGTGTGGTCTTTCTGTTAGAGTTGAGTGATGCTGCTATCAGCTTAGAGGATTGCTCTGCTTCTAATTCCAACTGCTTCTTTCTATAAAGGAAATGAATATCAAAAATAAATATGATCAATAAAACCTGGGGCTTAATACTTTCACAGCAACGTGAGCCACATGTGGTACACAGCTAACTTGCTCAACCGGCATCATGTATCACCAGTGGTACACGAGAACACTTTCTTGTAATTTTTAAAAATTGAATTTTCTCCGACATATATTGAATACTTTAAAAGACTAGTGCTTGGAAAAGTAAGGAATGAAAATTGCAATATATAATTTGTAAAAATATATTACATATATATGACTAGAAATATCAGAGAATATGTTAAAAAACAAATAAAACAACTGTACATGTCTTCAAATAAAACAATGATGTTGGTTTGGCATTTCCGTCATTTCTCGAGTTGCAGTGAAAGTGTTAATACATTTATTGACTATTAGCTAAATTCTTATTATGACAAGGATTGATTACTCTCTTTCAGTTTCAGATGCACTTTCTTGTCATCTATGATTTATAGAATAGGCCTATAATTAATTAATTTTAATTTATTAGGGGGTTTAACGTCTGCTTCGGAACCAAAGGCCATATTGCTGACGTCAAAAGGAAATTAAATACAAGGGACTGGAAGAAGCAGTCAGAGAGGAAAGTGGCTCCATGAACAAAGTCACTTACCACCGTCAGTGACAATGCTCATGGATGCAGAAAAGCTACTCCGTGAATACAGTCACTTACCAAGGAATGTGACGAAACGGGACACAAGCACCGGTGGCTGCACTCACGGATGGAAGATGAAAATGTGATAGTAAAGGAAGCCTACGAGCCTACCTAACACAAAAATCTAAGACCTCGTAGTTGAAGAGCATAACCCTAGCGCTATCCTCTAAAACTGCAAGTAGCGTTAAAAAAAATGATAAACATGGTAATAATGAAAAAAGACAATCAATAATCCAAATAACAACAGTTCAGGGCCCAAAGGACGCCACCCCCCTTCTCTTCCATTCACCACAGACAGCTTCAGGATAGAGCCCCTGGGGGCGAATAGGCCTATATAAAATTTTAAAAATATATTAAATTGGTGATAACATTAGCTATAGCTATTATTATGAATTTTCATCAAATTATTATCTACAACTTTATAAATAGCTAGCTACTAATTATTTTAGTTTTATATGATATAATACCTACTTTATGCAAATATTTTATTTTCAAAAGCAAGAATTTAGTAGCTACCTGAATTCAGTTAAGGCAGAATTTTCTTCTTGCTTTAATTTTCTCTCCTGCTCCACTCTTGTTCTGTCAACTAGATCCAAAAATTGCACTTCTTCATCTTCTAAACCTCTGATCATGTTCTTCAACCTGCACACGTGCGAAGCCAAATAATTACCTAACGATTTAATATCAAAAAATTGTAGAGCTCTTTACTAGCTATATTATTTAAGTTGAATCCCTTACTAGAACATAACAAAACTCACATCAGAATTTGATATGTGTCAATTAACAAAGTCCACCAAACCATTAAATATGTATAGGCCACATCTTTGACCAACTTCATATATAGGAAGAATTAGGTTAGGGTCAAATAACCATTAAATTAAATAGATTATTGAAAGAACCAAGATCATATTACCGTAGTCATAATGAAATGAATAAAAAGGATTGGACAAATCAGAGATGGATTGACTACACATAAAGTAACCCATAGTAATAATTTAAACAATTTGGCGATTCTCTACAATCTAACTCCCACTGGATAAATCTCCAATTTACAAGAACAAGTGTGACAATGAATTACTATCATGCAATATAGATTTATATTTTACCTGTGAGCATCATCGTATTCTTCCTGTTTTTTCATTCGCTGTTCCTCTAATTTGTAGTAGAGAGGTCTGCTATCTTTTAGTTGTGGTGCCTCCCCTTCAGGAGCTTCTGCAGGGTCAGACTCTTTTCTAGTTGCATCCCAGGCCTCCTGAATTTTTTGCTTATTTTGAGAAATATCTGCTTCACTTATGAACCTACTCATGGTGAATAAATCAAATGCTACACAAACAATTCATGTAACTGAAATAAACAAAGATTAAAGATAATCATTAAAAATAAAATGATAACAGAACAGAATAAAAGTCCCAGTCTGTATTTGGTGCATAAAATCACACTGACTTTTAAAAAGCTGAAAAAATCCACCAACAATTTCCAATACTTTGGCTGATCCACAAACATTTTCCCAATTTAGGCTTTATGCCATTAGCCACCAAAAATTAATGGTAAAATAGAAATAAATAGTTAAAAATTCAGACATTGCCAGAATATCATTTTCAAATTTCAAACAAGGAAAAATTCCACTAGCACGTCATTAGAATTTACCTTGAATTCATTGAAAGACTAAAGTCGGTGGATTTTCTTTTCATTTATTCCTATGTTACCTGACCAGGTAATTAAGCATGTCCAAACTCGCCATTTTAATGGCGAGTCGGTGGAACTTACTAATTACTATGAAATACAGACTGGGCAAATATCGTCCATATCATTGTTGCCGAAGATCTTTGGAGACATTTTTTGAAGGAAAATATATCTGTAAGATTTTTTAGACAACTTCATAATTTATTCCTTTCCTATGCCTACATGTCATTATTGGAGACATTTGTGAGAATTCTGGTTCTTTTTTGAGACAGATTTGAAAATCTGGATCAAGTGTAGTTTAAGGACCGGACCCCAGCACAATATGGGGTCCTTAAACTGCACAGTCTACACTAGGGTTAACACTGGGGTCCTTGAACTACACAGTCTACACTAGGGTCCTTAAACTACACAGTCTACACTAGGGTTAACACTGGGGTCCTTAAACTACAGTCTACACTAGGGTCCTTAAACTACAGCCTACACTAGGGTTAACACTGGGGTCCTTGAACTACAGTCTACACTAGGGTTAACACTGGGGTCCTTGAACTACAGTCTACACTAGGGTTAACACTGGCGTCCTTAAACTACAGTCTACACTAGGGTTAACACTGGGGTCCTTAAACTACAGTCTACACTAGGGTTAACACTGGGGTCCTTGAACTACAGTCTACACTAGGGTTAACACTGGGGTCCTTAAACTACAGTCTACACTAGGGTCCTTAAACTACAGTCTACACTAGGGTTAACACTGGGGTCCTTAAACTACAGTCTACACTAGGGTTAACACTGGGGTCCTTGGGGTAGCTACAGTTTGAAAATTTGGGGTCCTTCAAGACCAAGTATCTTTATTTCATTATAATGATTATTATATATTCATATGTTAGTTAAGATTTCCTTATTTTGGTGAACATTTTGTTATTATTTCCCACTATAATACTATTGCTATCATTTTAACTAGAGTTGTCTTTGCTTCATCCATTCAATGGCCGGTAGTGGATCTTTACCAAGTAGAGGTAGAATTTCTGTTTGGTATGCCAGACTGCAGAATATGGGACATTTTTAACATTTTCAGTGCGAACAATCCTTAATTTCTTCCTATGTTTACATGTTTTTACTTTTTTACTGTGAACAAAAGCCAAAATAGAGGATTTCTTGGAGAACAGCTGAGCAGTTCCTGCAGTCTGGGAATGTTGCTCTGTCCATTTTTTTGTTACTCTGAAAACCGTAGTACTGCCAGTGGCCCAGTGCCAGTCTGCAGAATATGGAACACTTTTCCTAGACTCCCAGTCAGTATTTGGTGCACAAAATCCCACTGACTTTTCCAAAAAGCTGAAAAAATCCACCATAAATTTGGCTGATCCATCAACATTTTCCCAATTTATCCACCGAAAATTAATAGTAACATAGGAATACCATGTTTCAGAGGCTGGAAAATTGTAAGCCAATTTTAGAGCCAAAATTTCGCAAAAAATCTGAGCCAAGCCAATTTGGCTCATTTTTTGAAGATTTCAAGCCAAAATTAACATGGGAACATAGGAATTAATTCAAATTTTAAAGCCAAGTAGACATATCTGAGATTTGACCATTTTAAATCTAAGGCAATTAATTGGCTTTAACTGACATACTCTTATACATAGGTACATGGTAGGAATAAATAGCTGAAAATCCACCGACTTTGCCAGAATATTATTTTCAAAGGGGAAAAAATTCCACCGACATGTCGGTGGAATTTACCACGAAATACAGACTGGCAAGACTCTCTGCAGGAGTTTTTCAATGAATTTTAGAAATTGGAGATCTCTGCGGGAGATCATGAATTAATTCCTATGTTATGTTACCATTAACTTTGCTGCGGGAGATTTTGAATTAATTCCTATGTTATCATTAATTTAGCTGCGGGAGATTCTGAATCTACTGTTGAGAGTCAGAGAGTAACTCTCAAAATAAAATCTCTGCGGGAGAAGAGACGCATTCTGCAGACTGGCGTAGTTACGTAGTAGAAGAATTAGGGTCACGCAGATAAATTGAGGACCTTTAATTATAAATTGTGGCCTTCTCAAGAGTCAAGAGAGTCTCTAAAACAATTTGAACCGAAATTACCTTAGAAAGCACTATAGCTACCTATGATCTATTAAAAGAATACACAGTGCATGCTATAATTTATTAATTTAAGTTTTTAATGCGTGTAGTGTTTTGAAACCATGATGTTTCTGTTGTTAGAGGCGGCACCAGCAGTTGGTTAGTGTCCAGTCTGCAGAATATGTGAGATATTTGGGATATTCTCTCCAAACAATTTTGAATTAATTCCTATATTTACATTAATTTTGCTACGAACACTTCTGAATTAATTCCTATAATAAGGCTATATTTACATTGATTTTGCTACGAACAGAATAAGAAATCTCTACGAACACTTTACCAGTTTCTGCAGACTGGGTTAGTGTGCTGCAATATACATTCTTGACCCTATTTTGATTTGATGCAGTCACGACATGCAGAACGCCATAGCATTGATACATTCAAAGATTCACTGGGGTCCTTAAACTACACTTGGGTAAACACTGGGGTCCTTAAACTACACTTGGGGTATATATAGTTTGAAAATTTGGGGTCCTTAAAGTACCTACACTTGATCCGAAAATCTCTTGTAGACAAATTTGAATATGGTATCCTAAAAATAAAATCTTGGAGACAGATTTGACACACTTTGCAGAGTCACAGACTAGATACTCAATAGGTAGCCTGGTAGGTATGAAAATAATTTGTAACGATATGCTGATAGCTACGTAATAAGTATGTTAATTTACAGAATGAAATAACAAAGGTATTAAGGAAATGTTATTTATTTATTCGAGGTGAGCAGATTAAAAAGAAAAAACATAGGTAACAAAAACTTTCGTGACCAGTAAGTTAAAAAAACACGTCCTACAACCACAGAAGCTGAAATAAATTTCTTTTAGGTACTACTACAAATTGATAAAATGTAAATTGTACGACCTAGTTCAGAGTATCCGTGCTTTAGAGAGAGGTAAGGTAATTTCTGACTTCTTATTTTAATTGTGTTTTTTTTTTAGTTATGTAGGAATAGAATATATAATCAATAAAGTACCTACCTAGGTGTTGTGGCTGATGGTCAGCAACTGGAGCTTTATGATGAGGGTGAATTATATGAGCGAAAAATGAGCTCTGCCCATTTTAATCTGAATCTGTATTAGTATTATCAAATTTTCTTGCATTTTGAATAAAAAAATTAATTTGAAGTATTTTTTTTTTAATCGAGCTGTGCGAGTTATGTTTGGAGCTGATATGATGTGTGTGTTTGACTGAGCGAGTTAGATTGCCGATGCTACTGGCCCAACTCTGCATTCAATAAAACTGAAAAGAAAACAATGAAATCAAAAAGTTGATATACCTAAATATCGAAATTTATTTTCACTCCTTGAATCCTAGAAGATCTGACCATTTCATTTGCAATGGTCCCAGCCCAATTTATAGAAAACACCTCTACTCCCATCAGTCCCATGTTAACCTCAAATTCGTTGGCGATGTGGTGAGCCGTGAGGGAGCCAAGTTTTAGCCCAACCGTCTGGACCGAAGAGAGTGGCACGCATATTGTGTATGAAGACTGAAGAGTACTTGTGGTAATAAGTCCCACAGTAACCAAGATTTCTTATGTGTATCCTTCGAAAGAGTCCTTGCAACAAGTGAAACATAAGAGGCGATTAGTTTCAGTTGGTAGTTGATCAGATGTTTAAAATTCACACTTAAAAATTACATCACTGACTTCTGATGAGTTTCTATTGCTCAAGGTTATGTCTTGTAGCTACTTTATATTTGCCCTTATGCTCGTGATTAATCTTTTTCAGGGGATCACAAATATATTTCTTCTTCACTGTACGTGGCTGTAAGTACAATAAATTTAATTTTACAGCATGCATGATATTTTTGAAAAGTAACGCTGCTGCTACAGTTTGCTGTAGCGGCTGTGATCTTTAAATGTAGCGAAAAGTTTTAAGCAAAATTCTCCTAAAATTTGGGTAGGAAAACTAGCGTTTTATAATGAATTCATATAATATAGATATAATTTTCAGTGCACATAGGCAAGAGCAGAAAACTCTTTACAACGATGACAATACACAGTATTGCTTTATTCAAATTATTAAGAAATAAAATACATTTTACTATATATTTCAATAATATATTCTACACCTCTGGTAACTATTGATAACATGTCACAGGCAATTAAATTAAGACTGAATGAATTCAAATTAAAAACTAACATGTACCTAAAATGAATAAATACTACAAAGACTTAATGCTGCATAGCAGAATTAACTAACCCCCCCCACACACACAACTAGAAAAAGAGGGAAGACGAAGAGTGAGGGTAGTGCTATCTATTCTCCATGCTCTGATGGACGGTGTAAAGAATATCTAAAGAAAGAAGAGGATGCAATTATAGCACTAAAATGCACTTCGCAAAGGAATTAAAGATCCAGTCCAGGAAAAACATATTTTCGCTAAAATGTGTATAAATAGAAAGAGATATATTGATAATGAAGGACATATTTCTAGAAAACTAGAAGTGATATAATTGAATATTTGGGCCTCTAGCAGAGCTGTTATGATCTACTCAAACTGTTCATAGATAACATATTCGAATAGTTTATATATAAAAAATCCTATTCATAATACTTTACATTTGTATATATTGTAAAAAG
The DNA here is from genome assembly GCA_947561585.1 of Caprella mutica. Taxonomy (NCBI): domain Eukaryota; kingdom Metazoa; phylum Arthropoda; class Malacostraca; order Amphipoda; family Caprellidae; genus Caprella; species Caprella mutica. The sequence goes on along the minus strand of CANNZV010000563.1, from coordinate 55,384 downwards.
AGGTTAAAGCAAATGTTAATTGAAAAACTATCCGTCAACTTTAGAGCGTTCACAGCAGTAGCGCCATCTGCAGCGTCTGTTTTGATCTAATAATTGAATTTAAATAAAAAATATATTAGCTAAACTATTTCATATGGTATCATAAAAAATGTTTAACTATCAATAAAAGTTATAAAATTAGGTATGATAATCGGATGGACTGGACCTTTAATGGAAGAAAATGAATAAACTAAAAAGAAATGGCACGAGAGTTATCGCTCCATGGGACCAAAATCACAGGATGGAAAGACTAAAACTATTTACTCTGTACTAGCTCGTAATTTGATATAAAAAAAATATAGATTGGAGTAGCTCTAGCAGCCAATAGATTAAAGTAGTCTAAATTAAAACATTGGCTGGTTCTTAAATCACTATTAGGAAACTGAAGGTAATATCATCTGTCTTGAAAACAGCATTGAAGAGTCCGAAGCACATAGAATAATACGGACACTACTAAAATACCTAACTTATGGAAGAATCACAAGAAGAATCGTACTTTCGACAGACCTTTCAGTCTGGATGATAAATAGACATACACTATAAAAACTTGTCACTGTCAATAGTACACACTACCACATTAACATTCCGGTCAGGATAAAATAATAAAATTCTAAATGTGTCCCATTAACTAAGAATAACAAACTGTATAAAATGAAAAAAAATATCGTTCCCAAAAGAATGTCGTTTTGGATTTAAAAAAATTAATTCTAAAAAGGAAGAGGAGTGTAAATTCCTGAAATTATGTTTACTGTAAAATAATTTCGAATAACTCGTTTATTAATAATATTCAACTTATAGATTAATTTAGCCTCGTAACTCGATATTTGATGAATGGCAGAGGAAAGTCGAAGTCAATTTCTAGAGTGACTAAATCTAAGATTGACTACCGGGAGAGTGTTGTGACGGCAGGTTCAAGTATTTGCTGAGACGCGAATCAGCATGCGGAGCACCGGAAGCGGAACTCTCACTGGAAGAAAGAAGAATGCTCTGACAAAGCTTCTTAGCGTCTGTCTCGTTAGGGTGTTTGGCTAAAGCTGCCAACACCTCCGCCTCAGCAAATAAGTTGGTGAGGTGGTAGTAGAGTCGGGATCTCTCTTCCTCATTGCCTGTTTGTCCTGGGAAACGCGGTGCAGCAGTAGGCGCGGTTTGTTCTTCAGAGTGCGCGTTGAGATGTGGATCTGACGTAGAGTTCAAGCGCGATATTGGGGGAAAATCCACCCCTACCTGATATGAAGAAGCAGTGCTCGAACCACCAGCCCCGCCCCAGACAGGGTCTGGGGCTGACGAAAACCTCGTGACGTGAGGATGGCCCACGGAGCCACCAGAATGTGCATTGTGTGAGGTGTGCGGAGGCTGTGTCGGCATATGCTGTCTCTCAGGGTGTCTATAGGTGAAACCAGGAATATTACACATAGGATTACTGTCTACATTGTCATAGGACTGTTGCAAATGGTGCATTTGGTGATAGGGTAACCGAACATTCTGCTGACTTTGGTAGTGATTGGACATGCCAGACTTGGACATCTTGTCTAACCTCTGGTCATGCATGGGATTGAGAGTTAATTGACGTTCTAAGATTGGATGAGGATTCTTGTCTAACTGTTCAGAGCTATCCTTGGTTTCTGTAAGAGGGGAGTAGTTGGGCCTAGGACTTCTCCAGGGTATATGGCCTTGTGAAGGATGTCTTTGTTGAAGGGGTGGAGGGTACATTGGATATGAAGGATATCTCTGCTGCTCGCACGAATTTTGGGGGGATAGGAACATGTGCTGGTTGGGGTAAGGGGGGTACTGTGGATCGAATCCCTGATGAGACTCGTGCATGGGTGGTGCATTTGGATATAGCTGGTGATTTCCACCCACTGAGAAAGACTGCGTTCTGCTCAAAGGTTTTTTCAGAGGTTGCGAATCGGTCGACAGAGCACCGCCTGGAAGTGAGAGTTTGGCCTGCAAACACTCGCCTGTGGGAACACAAATACTGGTCAGTGCACAGAAATATTACCTAATAAATAGGATGCTTTGAGGTATTCCCCACGGTTACTAAATCTTAGTGATACGAATAGTAAAATTTGAAAGAAAACACATAGTTTGGGACCCCAAACACCTTCTCAGGCTCGTATATTTTCCACAGGGACATACAAGATTAAATTATCAATCATGCGAACAAATTAAATTTTGTAATTGTTACGAAAATAAAAATATACAAAAACAAAATGTATCACTAACCAGGCGATGTGTCCCTTCCCTTTCCTCTGTAGAAGTTTTCCCTCTGCTCCTGCAGCTTCTCAGTGACACTCTTAACAGGCAGGGAACCTTTCTCAGGATGTTGGTACTTGCATTTGTTACCATAAGTGCACTTGGGGCCATAAGGACAAGGCTTCATCTCCTTACACGCTGGATTCTTCTTGGGTTTCTTCAAGAAAGTATCTAACGTTGGCCCATTACGCCCCAGTGGATCGTCAGGAGGGACAAAGCGTCCATTGACCCAACTGTAGATGAGGATATCTTTCTCCACCACCCTCTTGAAGTCGGCACTCTCGTTAGCGAGGTCGCGGAAATTGTCATTGCTTACCACGATGCCACCCGAGTGAATTGCCTCTTTTAGGATATATCTGTGGCGAATTAAACTCAGTATAAATAGGAGGCACTACTTCATATGCTAGTTTTTGTTAGTTGATTAGTTGATTCATTCTTTAAATAGTTGAAGTACAAATAGCTACCATGAGCAATATAACAAGCAGGGCAAACTGAAATTGACTTTACCAACTCTCTTTGTAAAATTTTATATAAACTAAAAAGAAAATCAGTTCTTCACGATAAGTTTAATTATAAAAGATATTTAGCAGAAGCTGTTTTTATTATCACTGCGAAACGAATAGCTTAAAAGTAAATAAATATTTGGTAGTGACTCACCTGTCATCATAGGGGACGATGCGTCTACCGGTGGTGTGGGTGGTGCGGGATGGTGTGAACACCAACACCTTCTGCTCCTCCAGTTCGCTAAGAATCTCCTGGTGGGATATCTTATTGTCCCACCGACTGTTCTCTTTGCGGTAAAGCGGCACGAACACTGTGATCTCCTTGTGCCCCCGGGCCTGGAACCACTCCACACACAACTTCAGACCTACACACGAAAAGGAGATTTGGTCTCCGTGGCTGTGGAAAAAAAAAGAGTATATCAGGACATATTCAGTCAAGTGGCACCTCTAAGGTTAGAAATTAACTACCACTAAGAAAATAGTTTCAAAAATATTGTTCTTTGCGAATAAGTTGTTTTAAGAGAATCTTTTTAAGGATACAAGCTCATTGAACCAATATTCATGATTGGTTGAACAATCATGAAGATTGAGGTACAACAAACTAACAGATACAACAAACTCCATTAACTAACGGTTTAGTGCTCCGCTCCTGTTGGCTCCTCTTGTCGACCAATCAGAGAAAAGTTAACCCTAAAAACTTTATCTCTAAGAACATTACGCTTGCAGCAATGTATCGATAATGCGGTAGAGACAATATCTGAGAAACCTTATGCGCTGGTTAGAATTTACATGTTCTATACTTAAATAGCAAAGAAAACTAATGATGAACTAGCTATATGCAGAATAAATTAAGATAGGAAAAAGGTGGGGTAAGTTACGAATTATCAAACAGTTCTTCATTTTCACATTGAAGTTAAAATGTATAATTTTAATAGCCTCGTTATTTTAATTGGTATCATGGTACCAATTAAAATAACGAGAACATTTTTTTCATATACGACCACATTTTTCGTAGCTAGTCGAAAATGTGAATATTTACTCTATATTCGAAACTATAATAGCTAGTGACTGAAGAAATCGTGACTGCGTATCATATCCCAACCACAAGTGACAAGCCTCTTTAACCATTCTGTACAATTATCAACATGAACATCAAACCCTGATGGTTGCTGTCAATGTAGTCGCGAGTCAATTACACTCCTTCAAGTGAATATCTTAACTATGTATTACGATAAATTGTTGAGGTTTAGCCGAATACGCCCCACAGAGTGATAAGTTAAAGCAATAGTAATTGCTAGGCAATGAAACTTATACACCTTAAGTACATTATTTAAACAATAGTTAGGAAGAATGTTAAATTGATTTTTGTACAGGGGAATTTGAAGGAATAGGCACATGGAAAAAATAAACATCATATGATTCACGCTATTCGGAGAGAAAAAATAATTCTATGTATATTGAATAACTCTATAATACCAAGCAGTCAATTTCAATGATTTCTTAACTTTTCAAACATTTGTATCTCGATAGGTTATTATTGGTAGATAATTGAATTTTTTTTTTGATTTGTCAACTTTCATTTTAATTGGTAATCAAATGCATCATCTGCAGGTATCACGGATACAAATTAAAACAAATTGGTAAACAGTATCATCTGCAGGTATCACGGATACCAAATAAAACAAATTGGTAAACAGTATCATCTGCAGGTATCACGGATACCAAATAAAATGAGAAAAAAATACCCCTAAAAATTAAAATAAATGTTTGAACAGTTAGCACCAGTGAAATAGACTGTTTGGTAGTTCTAGTTCTGGCGACACGGATATTCTTTCCCCCATCTCCTAGTTTCCTAACTAGTGCATTAGTCAGAGTCAAGCAACGCAAGCTGATGATGACGCGAGAAATGGTTATCAGTTTAGCAACATCCTGAAGTAACGCTAGTGTCTACCAATGCCATTGTCTGTCTTTCACTAACTTACTAAAACGATTGGGGAGATGTAGGAAAAATAACACATTTTCGATCGTATAAGAAATTGAATTATTAGTGAATAGTTTAATTGGTTATTTAGTTGAAACAACCAGATTAATATGTTAAATTATATATATTCTATTTTTCTGGTATGATCGAAAATGTGGAACTGTCCGATAACTCAGAACTTATTCTAATTGTTAAGAGTAAAACTGATTTAGAAAGGTGTTCTAAATCATTCTAATATTAAGAATCTAATATGTGTAATAAATAGAGCTAAAGCACTACGGACGCAAAAATGTTTTTTAAAATAAACCAAAAAGCAATGGTGGCATTTTTGGTTACCTGTATTTGGATATTTTAACTTATATAGAGATATGTATTACCTCATTGCGACGTTGCTGCCATCTATGATCACAGGTTTGAGTTGTGAAGAAAGATCTACGGGTTCCTTAGGTTCGGTCATGGTTAGAGTGTTGGCTACGGGTAGGTACTCTGATTTCGGAACACCTGTGAAGAGTAAATAGAAACGATATGAATACAATTGTAATGAATGAATACAATTGTAATGAATGAATACAATTGTAATGAATGAATACAATTGTAATGAATGAATGATTAAATATGAATAAAATCTAGTGGTACACGCCTTCATGTTTCTAAAAATCAAACCAGATGTTCGACGTAATTTGAACTTTATTTCAATTGATTGAGGTAACATTTCGACATCAAAATCTCGATGCGTAAGTAGTATCACTTCACAGTGCTAAATGAAGCCATTTAAAAAATAAACTGTGTGATATTGTAGGGGATGTTCTATTGTTCATACTACAATATGATAAGAAACTCTTATTAATTCGTTTCTATATATAACTTTTTTATCTTCTAGTTCAAATGATGTTATTTCTTTTCAATAATAAACAAGAAACTCACCAGCCTCTAGTTTGATGAGCTCATCCAGGAGTTGGTTATTGGAAGGAGTAGCGCCTAGTTTCTTGAGAGCCAATTGCACCAGTGACTCACTATAACCCCTCTTGATGCCATAGTCAAGTTGCTGCTGGTAGAGCGTAGACTGGGCAGGCTTGGGTGGGGCACGGGGTGACGCCCCCACCCCCAGGGGCATGGAGTTCTTGCTGTGGAGCAAAGCCCTGCCTCCTCCATCAGCTATAGATCCAGTGAGGGAAATGGTGGAAGTGAGAGGAGTTTTGGAGGTTAGTGAGGAAGTGGTTGAGTTAGCTGAGGAGGCAACCATGTAACTTCTGGTTGGTGGAGGGAACTGGTGAATGGTTGTTGTGACTCCATCCAACTGCATTGTTGTTGTTATCACTGATTTGGACTCATCTGAAGCTTCACTGACATCAGAAGTGTTCATCGTGACATACTCCGCAAACTCCCGTCCCAATGTTTCGGACACTGTTCGACAGACATCATCGTGTTGTGCTACGTGTCCTTCAGAGCAAGAAGGAGAGTCAGTGACTTCACTAGGTTCGAAGTCACTGTCATAGCTACTGTCCTCGTTCTTCAGTGTTCGGCGCACTTTTTGGGGTTCAGATTCTTGAGCGGAATCGTCGGTTTGGAAGTCATTGATGTGTGTTTTATTTTCTTTGTCCATTTTTCTTACTATCTAATTAACTACAATTAGCCTGAAATAAAAGTAGAAAAGAAAGTTAATAAAGCAGAAAGGAATCAATATGGGGTAAGTTTACGAACTATCGGTCGGTTCCACATCTTCGGTCACATAAGAAAAAACTATAATAATAGTAATTTAATTTTATTGGTATCCATGATACATGGAAGTATTATGGATACCAACTAATATAAAAAATAACCTTCAGGTATCATGGATACCAATAACAATTATTATTATATCGTTTATTCTTAATTGAAACTGACCGACGAATCGTAACTCATCTTATGTCCAGTACCACTAACAATACAAGTTATTTTATCTACACCCATTTTATCGATAGAAAGCAATGGACTCATTATTATATCATTAGGGATTACTCATCGAAAGCTCTTAGGAAGTAGGTAGTTGATTAATATTAAGCAGGTGAACAGTCATACGCAGTGTAATGAATAGGTAGGCATATCTAATGTTACGTCATAAAATGACGTCATTAGACCTACGATAGCTTTAAGTTAATTTCTATAGTTGATTGAGTAAACAAGTGAAATGATTTGCATTTGATAAACAACATTTGTGAGAGTGAAGGAATAAGGAAGATGGCCTTGGCAGTTTAATGGAATAAGATATCCTTATCTTAAAGTTTGCTTTTGTAAATAAAAGCGTTATCTCGGTGATAAAAGAGATTTTAAATGTTTGATAGATTAGCTTTTAGTATTAATGGAAAGTTAATCTATTAGTACTAACGAAATCTTACGAAAAGCACGATAAAATAAAGTACCGCACATTAGTCTATCAATATTGTAATCAAATGATAAGTAGGGTAAGTTACTAATTATAGAACTGTTCCATATTATCGACCGTATAAAAAAAAAATGAAATTTAATATTTTAATTGGTATCCATGATACCTGTATGTATCATGGATACCAATTAAATTAATCAGTTAAAATCTAAAATAAAATAGTATATGGTCGAAAATGTGAAACTGTGCGATAATAAGGAACAAATGATAAATAAATGAAAGTAATGCAGTATATAATAATATACAGGGTGTGCCATAAGTTTCGATCCATAAATAGGAAAATGTATAATGTTTACTTTTAAATATTACAAAGCCAATGAACATGTATATTCTATTAATAAACATCTTATTAAGAGATGTGCGTATTCTGTGTGAGTAGTAATTAATATATTTTAGTTATTTAATATGTATATTAATAACTTAGTATGTCTATTCTAAATAATGTTAATTATATCGAGCATAATAAAGCAATAAAAATATTTCTCCATTTTTTGATGTATGGAAACTTGATTCCCACACTGTATATAAAATATTTCAAACAGGATCTGATATCAGAAACCTATTTAACTTTTCCCTGATATGCTTTGAGAATATTTAGTTCAAAGGGACATTATTTTCCACTGAAAAGAAGAAGTATATAGCTACTACAATCTAGACAATATAAAGTACATAGATACTCACATGACTTAAGCTCCAAGAGGCGGATCTTGCTAACACTATCACTCTGATAAAAACATAGCGCAAATAAAACTACAGGTACACACCACAAAAATAATATCTGAAATAGAAAATACAACTAGAATGAGATAAATGTTTGTGAATAAAATGAATGGTTAAGAATAGAAAGAATGTTTATGAATAATATAAATAAAGGAAAATGTCTTGAAGGATGAACGAGATTATTTAGATTTAGGAATTTGGAGGACTAGGGTAAGTTACGAATTATTGATCAGTTCGATAGTAAGAAGAAAATAAAGAATTAAACAATCCTCATTATACACTTGGACATGACCGACTATATGGAACTGTCCAATAATTCATAACGTACCCTACATCCTGGAGATGGTTTCCTTTCACCGCTCCCATACCTCTAACAACCTTGTCCTTAGCCAGGGAAACAAGAGGGCAACTGGAGGGCAAGCCCAAATAGCCACATCGTTGGCTACCAATCGGCTAAATCGATTCAATATCCTAATATTCTTTTTTTTAGTCTTGTTCTTTTTAATAAGTCTTCGTAAATATTATGTGAAAGTATTTTTTTTTTTCTTGCTGTATGCTTTTAACATGTGATTGATTAATGTAGTTATTAGTGTGACCGAGCTGTAGTGCGCCCATACAGTGAAAATACAGGCTAGAGTACTGCTTAACAGTTTCTTTAAATGGGAAATAACTAGCGGTGATGAAGAGAGGTAATTAACTTTCATTTTAATTTGGGGGCATGTCCAACTGTTTTAGAGGCAGCTGTGTTCAAACCATTGGCCCCACATTGTCCCAATATTAATCAAAAATTGACCCCACATTGTCCCAATATAGTGTCCCGATATTGACTACAGAAATTTCTTTGCTTAGGTCTGTATTCACATTTTACACAACAAAATATAAACTTTACAAATAAAAAAGAAACCTTTAGATACAAAAAAATGTTAAACTATACCAAAGAAAATAATAATTAAAATTAATACCATTTATAGTCTATAGCTCAGCATTATGTAGATAGTACACCACCACATGGTATGTAGATAGTACACCACCACATGGTATGTAGAGAGTACACCACCACATGGTATGTAGAGAGTACACCACCACATGGTATGAAGATAGTACACCACCACATGGTATGTAGAGAGTACACCACCACATGGTATGAAGATAGTACACCACCACATGGTATGTAGATAGTACACCACCACATGGTATGAAGATAGTACACCACCACATGGTATGTAGATAGTACACCACCACATGGTATGAAGATAGTACACCACCACATGGTATGTAGATAGTACACCACCACATGGTATGTAGATAGTACACCACCACATGGTATGTAGAGAGTACACCACCACATGGTATGTAGAGAGTACACCACCACATGGTATGAAGATAGTACACCACCACATGGTATGTAGAGAGTACACCACCACATGGTATGAAGATAGTACACCACCACATGGTATGTAGATAGTACACCACCACATGGTATGTAGATAGTACACCAACACATGGTATGTAGAGAGTACACCACCACATAGTATGTAGAGAGTACACCACCACATGGTATGAAGATAGTACACCACCACATGGTATGTAGATAGTACACCACCACATGGTATGTAGATAGTACACCAACACATGGTATGTAGAGAGTACACCACCACATAGTATGTAGAGAGTACACCACCACATGGTATGGTCGAACATAACTATCGCTAACTAAAATATAGTTAAATACAACAACATGAAGAGATAACACATCAGGTTGAAAATGATTTTTTTGCCCTATTTATCCTGATAGGTATGACCTATTTAAGGCTTTTGCCCTATTTATCCTGATAGGTATGACCTATTTAAGGCTTTTGCCCTATTTATCCTGATAGGTATAACCTATTTAAGGCCTCACTTTTGCCCTATTTATCCTGATAGGTATAACCTATTTAAAGGCAAGTCATACATTAACGCTACATGATAACATTCATCACATAAATTCATATTACAACATACATTGAGCACAAATTAAAGAATTAGTTCTCATTATGTTAATTATGGCAGCTAAATAAGAGCATGCAAGGCGCTGTGGGTAGAAACAAGAGGCAGTAGCTACTATGCACACATATGATATCTCTGTTGGTAGCTTCAAAAGAAGGGGTGATAGAACAGTAATCAAAAAGTGGACCTCATCATAAATCAATCAAAAACAACACACACTCCTAGCAAATGAAGGCACACACCCTTACAAGTGAAGGCACACACCCTTACAAGTGAAGTCACACACCCTTACAAGTGAAGTCACACACCCTTACAAGTGAAGTCACACACTCCTAGCAAGTGAAGTCACACACCCTTACAAGTGAAGGCACCAAGTGAAGGCACACACACACACTTTACAAGTGAAGGCACCAAGTCACAGAGAAAGTACTGAGGGTACACACGGATCTACAAAGGGAAAGTTGTTCAGTGTAACCAGTGGCGGGTGGTACCTACTCACTAGCATAAAAAACAACTAACTAACTCCTAATGATAGGAATGATAATTTGAATGATTTGTATCCGCTTTCTCTGCTCAAGGTTAAACCTACCACACAAATAGAGGTCACAACTAAACAATCTCTCAAATGCTAATAAGTGACACAAGAGCAGGTAGAGTGAACGGGAAGACGTACGGTGAAGGGCGCACACGAGCACGCACCTCAACATCCGGGATTGAGGTGAAAAAAGGGAGAAAACCGTGTGTGATTATTGCCACAGAGTTGATATTGCGAAATAGGGGTTTACCCTTACTCTGAGCATCAAAAGTCACTGAGTAGTTACCTACTAGCACATCACTAAATACTATCAACTACGCTACACTACACTGACTCGTAATTGAAGAGTTTGAGGAGACACACGTGTGTCTAAATACCTAACCAGTGACTTTGTCAATGAGGATATGAGCTAACGTGAGTGGTGCACTGAGAGCCACAGACACACACAACCTGCCTCCCTCACACCTTCCATCACACTGAAGCAGGCAGTGATTCTCGCGATTCAGGTGGACCCTGAGAAACCGGGCCCTACGAACTAACACACACACACGGATCTAACTGGAATGCCATTACCATCTCCACCAAAAACATATTAAAAGAATACGCAGTGACCTTAGTTAAGAGGACATACTAATTACCAAAGAGGTAACTTAGGAGAAGGAATAGTAGCACACTTTAGGGAGAGTGAGAGAGAGAGATGGGAGAAGAAATGGAAAGAAAGCAGTGAGGTTACATCCGGAATGATTTGAAAGTGCACTGAGAACTGAGTCTAGAAATCAGAGAACAGGACGTACTGAGGAGGATCTGTCTGGAGGCAGTGGGACAGGAGGATCTGTCTGGAGGCAGTGGGATAGGAGGATCTGTCTGGAGGCAGTGGGAGAGGAGGATCCGTCTGGAGGCAGTGGGACAGGAGAATCCGTCTGGAGGCAGTGGGACAGGAGGATCTGTCTGGAGGCAGTGGGACAGGAGGATCTGTCTGGAGGCAGTGGGACAGGAGAATCTGTCTGGAGGCAGTGGGACAGGAGAATCCGTCTGGAGGCAGTGGGACAGGAGAATCCGTCTGGAGGCAGTGGGACAGGAGGATCTGTCTGGAGGCAGTGGGACAGGAGGATCCGTCTGGAGGCAGTGGGACAGGAGGATCTGTCTGGAGGCAGTGGGACAGGAGAATCCGTCTGGAGGCAGTGGGACAGGAGGATCCGTCTGGAGGCAGTGGGACAGGAGGATCCGTCTGGAGGCAGTGGGACAGGAGAATCCGTCTGGAGGCAGTGGGACAAGAGGATCCGTCTGGAGGCAGTGGGACAGGAGGATCCGTCTGGAGGCAGTGGGACAGGAGGATCCGTCTGGAGGCAGTGGGACAGGAGGATCTGTCTGGAGGCAGTGGGACAGGAGGATCTGTCTGGAGGCAGTGGGACAGGAGAATCCGTCTGGAGGCAGTGGGACAGGAGGATCCGTCTGGAGGCAGTGGGACAGGAGGATCTGTCTGGAGGCAGTGGGACAGGAGGATCTGTCTGGAGGCAGTGGGACAGGAGGATCTGTCTGGAGGCAGTGGGACAGGAGAATCCGTCTGGAGGCAGTGGGACAGGAGGATCCGTCTGGAGGCAGTGGGACAGGAGGATCCGTCTGGAGGCAGTGGGACAGGAGGATCTGTCTGGAGGCAGTGGGACAGGAGGATCTGTCTGGAGGCAGTGGGACAGGAGGATCTGTCTGGAGGCAGTGGGACAGGAGGATCCGTCTGGAGGCAGTGGGACAGGAGGATCCGTCTGGAGGCAGTGGGACAGGAGGATCTGTCTGGAGGCAGTGGGACAGGAGGATCTGTCTGGAGGCAGTGGGACAGGAGAATCCGTCTGGAGGCAGTGGGACAGGAGGATCCGTCTGGAGGCAGTGGGACAGGAGGATCCGTCTGGAGGCAGTGGGACAGGAGGATCCGTCTGGAGGCAGTGGGACAGGAGGATCCGTCTGGAGGCAGTGGGACAGGAGGATCTGTCTGGAGGCAGTGGGACAGGAGAATCCGTCTGGAGGCAGTGGGACAGGAGGATCCGTCTGGAGGCAGTGGGACAGGAGGATCTGTCTGGAGGCAGTGGGACAGGAGGATCTGTATGGAGGCAGTGGGACAGGAGGATCTGTCTGGAGGCAGTGGGACAGGAGAATCCGTCTGGAGGCAGTGGGACAGGAGGATCCGTCTGGAGGCAGTGGGACAGGAGGATCCGTCTGGAGGCAGTGGGACAGGAGGATCCGTCTGGAGGCAGTGGGACAGGAGGATCTGTCTGGAAGCAGTGGGACAGGAGGATCTGTCTGGAGGCAGTGGGAGAGGAGGATCCGTCTGGAGGCAGTGGGACAGGAGGATCTGTCTGGAGGCAGTGGGACAGGAGGATCTGTCTGGAGGCAGTGGGACAGGAGAATCCGTCTGGAGGCAGTGGGACAGGAGGATCTGTCTGGAGGCAGTGGGACAGGAGAATCCGTCTGGAGGCAGTGGGACAGGAGGATCCGTCTGGAGGCAGTGGGACAGGAGGATCTGTCTGGAGGCAGTGGGAGAGGAGGATCTGTCTGGAGGCAGTGGGAGAGGAGGATCTGTCTGGAGGCAGTGGGACAGGAGGATCTGTCTGGAGGCAGTGGGACAGGAGAATCCGTCTGGAGGCAGTGGGACAGGAGGATCCGTCTGGAGGCAGTGGGACAGGAGGATCTGTCTGGAGGCAGTGGGACAGGAGGATCTGTCTGGAGGCAGTGGGACAGGAGGATCCGTCTGGAGGCAGTGGGACAGGAGGATCTGTCTGGAGGCAGTGGGACAGGAGGATCTGTCTGGAGGCAGTGGGACAGGAGGATCTGTCTGGAGGCAGTGGGACAGGAGAATCCGTCTGGAGGCAGTGGGACAGGAGGATCCGTCTGGAGGCAGTGGGACAGGAGGATCTGTCTGGAGGCAGTGGGACAGGAGGATCTGTCTGGAGGCAGTGGGACAGGAGGATCCGTCTGGAGGCAGTGGGACAGGAGGATCTGTCTGGAGGCAGTGGGACAGGAGGATCTGTCTGGAGGCAGTGGGACAGGAGGATCCGTCTGGAGGCAGTGGGACAGGAGGATCCGTCTGGAGGCAGTGGGACAGGAGGATCCGTCTGGAGGCAGTGGGACAGGAGGATCCGTCTGGAGGCAGTGGGACAGGAGGATCTGTCTGGAGGCAGTGGGGCAGGAGGATCCGTCAGAAGGCAGTCGGACAGCAGGGAACCACCAATTTGTCTCTTTCTAGCTATTTTCTGGATGGCATTTTTCTTAAGGTCATTTTAGTGGAGGTCAGTTTACGTGTATCCGGGACTGAGGCAACGAACCCTCACCTTTTGTTTCCTCCATTGAAGTCAGAGGGGAGGGAGGGAGAGAGGGAATAATGTCACCAACTGCTCATATGGCTACAAACAACACTGAAGCAATCGAACACATAAAGGATTATGCAAAGAGTAAAGGGATAAATAGCAACCAATAGAATAATAGTGAGGAAAACAAATGTACCTAACTAGTGCAGACTTTAGCATCTAAAATGTACTTAACTAGTGCAGACTTTGGCATCTAAAATGTGCCTAACTAGTGCAGACTTTAGCATCTAAAATGTGCCTAACTAGTGCAGACTTTAGCATCTAAAATGTACCTAACTAGTGCAGACTTTAGCATCTAAAATGTACCTAACTAGTGCAGACTTTGGCATCTAAAATGTACCTAACTAGTGCAGACTTTGGCATCTAAAATGTGCCTAACTAGTGCAGACTTTAGCATCTAAAATGTACCTAACTAGTGCAGACTTTAGCATCTAAAATGTACCTAACTAGTGTAGACTTTAGCATCTAAAATGTACCTAACTAGTGCAGACTTTAGCATCTAAAATGTACCTAACTAGTGCAGACTTTGGCATCTAAAATGTACCTAACTAGTGTAGACTTTAGCATCTAAAATGTACCTAACTAGTGCAGACTTTAGCATCTAAAATGTACCTAACTAGTGTAGACTTTAGCATCTAAAATGTACCTAACTAGTGCAGACTTTAGCATCTAAAATGTACTTAACTAGTGCAGACTTTGGCATCTAAAATGTGCCTAACTAGTGCAGACTTTAGCATCTAAAATGTACCTAACTAGTGCAGACTTTAGCATCTAAAATGTACCTAACTAGTGCAGACTTTGGCATCTAAAATGTACTTAACTAGTGCAGACTTTGGCATCTAAAATGTGCCTAACTAGTGCAGACTTTAGCATCTAAAATGTACCTAACTAGTGCAGACTTTAGCATCTAAAATGTACCTAACTAGTGCAGACTTTAGCATCTAAAATGTACTTAACTAGTGCAGACTTTGGCATCTAAAATGTGCCTAACTAGTGCAGACTTTAGCATCTAAAATGTACCTAACTAGTGCAGACTTTAGCATCTAAAATGTACCTAACTAGTGTAGACTTTAGCATCTAAAATGTACCTAACTAGTGCAGACTTTAGCATCTAAAATGTACCTAACTAGTGCAGACTTTGGCATCTAAAATGTACCTAACTAGTGTAGACTTTAGCATCTAAAATGTACCTAACTAGTGCAGACTTTAGCATCTAAAATGTACCTAACTAGTGTAGACTTTAGCATCTAAAATGTACCTAACTAGTGCAGACTTTAGCATCTAAAATGTACTTAACTAGTGCAGACTTTGGCATCTAAAATGTGCCTAACTAGTGCAGACTTTAGCATCTAAAATGTACCTAACTAGTGCAGACTTTAGCATCTAAAATGTACCTAACTAGTGCAGACTTTGGCATCTAAAATGTACTTAACTAGTGCAGACTTTGGCATCTAAAATGTGCCTAACTAGTGCAGACTTTAGCATCTAAAATGTACCTAACTAGTGCAGACTTTAGCATCTAAAATGTACCTAACTAGTGCAGACTTTAGCATCTACAATGCACCTAACTAGTGCAGACTTTAGCATCTAAAATGTACCTAACTAGTGCAGACTTTGGCATCTAAAATGTACCTAACTAGTGCAGACTTTAGCATCTAAAATGTACCTAACTAGTGCAGACTTTAGCATCTAAAATGTACTTAACTAGTGCAGACTTTAGCATCTAAAATGTGCCTAACTAGTGCAGACTTTGGCATCTAAAATGTGCCTAACTAGTGCAGACTTTAGCATCTAAAATGTACCTAACTAGTGCAGACTTTAGCATCTAAAATGTACCTAACTAGTGCAGACTTTAGCATCTACAATGCACCTAACTAGTGCAGACTTTAGCATCTAAAATGTACCTAACTAGTGCAGACTTTGGCATCTAAAATGTACCTAACTAGTGCAGACTTTAGCATCTAAAATGTACCTAACTAGTGCAGACTTTAGCATCTAAAATGTACCTAACTAGTGCAGACTTTAGCATCTAAAATGTACCTAACTAGTGCAGACTTTAGCATCTAAAATGTACTTAACTAGTGCAGACTTTAGCATCTAAAATGTACTTAACTAGTGCAGACTTTAGCATCTAAAATGTACTTAACTAGTGCAGACTTTAGCATCTAAAATGTACTTAACTAGTGCAGACTTTAGCATCTAAAATGTACCTAACTAGTGCAGACTTTAGCATCTAAAATGTACCTAACTAGTGTAGACTTTAGCATCTAAAATGTACCTAACTAGTGCAGACTTTAGCATCTAAAATGTACCTAACTAGTGCAGACTTTAGCATCTAAAATGTACCTAACTAGTGCAGACTTTAGCATCTAAAATGTACCTAACTAGTGTAGACTTTAGCATCTAAAATGTACCTAACTAGTGCAGACTTTAGCATCTAAAATGTACCTAACTAGTGCAGACTTTAGCATCTAAAATGTACCTAACTAGTGTAGACTTTAGCATCTAAAATGTACCTAACTAGTGCAGACTTTAGCATCTAAAATGTACCTAACTAGTGTAGACTTTAGCATCTAAAATGTACCTAACTAGTGTAGACTTTAGCATCTAAAATGTACCTAACTAGTGCAGACTTTAGCATCTAAAATGTACCTAACTAGTGTAGACTTTAGCATCTAAAATGTACCTAACTAGTGTAGACTTTAGCATCTAAAATGTACCTAACTAGTGCAGACTTTAGCATCTAAAATGTACCTAACTAGTGTAGACTTTAGCATCTAAAATGTACCTAACTAGTGCAGACTTTAGCATCTAAAATGTACCTAACTAGTGTAGACTTTAGCATCTAAAATGTACCTAACTAGTGTAGACTTTAGCATCTAAAATGCACCTAACTAGTGCAGACTTTAGCATCTAAAATGTACCTAACTAGTGTAGACTTTAGCATCTAAAATGTACCTAACTAGTGTAGACTTTAGCATCTAAAATGTACCTAACTAGTGTAGACTTTAGCATCTAAAATGTACTTAACTAGTGCAGACTTTAGCATCTAAAATGCACCTAACTAGTGCAGACTTTGGCATCTAAAATGTGCTTAACTAGTGCAGACTTTGGCATCTAAAATTTACCTAACTAGTGCAGACTTTAGCATCTAAAATGTACCTAACTAGTGCAGACTTTAGCATCTAAAATGTACCTAACTAGTGCAGACTTTAGCATCTAAAATGTACCTAACTAGTGTAGACTTTAGCATCTAAAATGTACCTAACTAGTGCAGACTTTGGCATCTAAAATGTGCTTAACTAGTGCAGACTTTGGCATCTAAAATGTACCTAACTAGTGTAGACTTTAGCATCTAAAATGTACCTAACTAGTGCAGACTTTAGCATCTAAAATGTACCTAACTAGTGCAGACTTTAGCATCTAAAATGTACCTAACTAGTGTAGACTTTAGCATCTAAAATGTACCTAACTAGTGTAGACTTTGGCATCTAAAATGTACCTAACTAGTGTAGACTTTAGCATCTAAAATGTACCTAACTAGTGTAGACTTTAGCATCTAAAATGTACCTAACTAGTGTAGACTTTAGCATCTAAAATGTACCTAACTAGTGCAGACTTTAGCATCTAAAATGTACCTAACTAGTGCAGACTTTAGCATCTACAATGCACCTAACTAGTGCAGACTTTGGCATCTAAAATGTGCTTAACTAGTGCAGACTTTGGCATCTAAAATGTACTTAACTAGTGCAGACTTTAGCAGCTTAGATGTACTAAGCCTTGACATCAATAGTAAATAAAAATAAGAGAAATTAAAGAATAGACGATTGAGAAAGTGACTCATGGAAAAGAGTTGCCCTCGCAATGATTTGATGACTGCAGAAAAGCTACTCCGTGTCTATTCTCATCAACCTGAACTGTGGTGTGAAGTTGTGAATGAAACGCCTAACAAAAAAAACTAGT
The DNA here is from genome assembly GCA_947561585.1 of Caprella mutica. Taxonomy (NCBI): domain Eukaryota; kingdom Metazoa; phylum Arthropoda; class Malacostraca; order Amphipoda; family Caprellidae; genus Caprella; species Caprella mutica. Next base: position 37,626 of record CANNZV010000563.1, on the reverse strand, counting down.
GACTTTGAACCGGAACTACACGTTATTGAGCTTATATGCTGATTCCTAGCCACTCAACTGAATTAACTTGATATCAGTGAGAGCAGTCACGCTGTACCAGAGTGTATCACTTGCTTAGTGACTGCTTCACGCTGTACCAGAGTGTATCACTTGCTAAGTGACTGCTTCACGCTGTACCAGAGTGCATCACTTGCTAAGGAACTCCTTCACGCTGTACCAGAGTGTATCACTTGCTTAGTTACTCCTTCACGCTGTACCAGAGTGTATCACTTGCTTAGTAACTCCTTCACGCTGTACAAGAGTGTATCACTTGCTAAGTAACTCCTTCACGCTGTACCACAGTGTATCACTAACAAACTCTTCACGCTTCAAGCTTAGAGCACTATAGCATCACTCACTCATGTAATATTAATTAATCTCTTTCAAACGCTATAAATAATCCTGAGCTTTAATACGTCTTCAGTTTTAAAAACGGATCTGTTTATGAACGATATAACACAATACTGTATACATCTACAGAAAACAAATTTAAAGACTAAGATTGAAGAGATATTCACTAAAAACACATAGGATTAATATAAAAGTTAGAAAGGTACTCAATTCCGGGTCTAGAAGCAGACTGACGCTAAAAGGAAAGTTAGTGGCTAGCAAGTAGCTACAACAACAAAAATATCTACCGGTCGGTTGCATAAGAGCTATTTCGTGAACACTCATCTACAGCAATTAAGCATTTGAAATTTTAGGGTCTAGCATACTTGAAATGATTAAAATTGTTCCATTTCAACAATAACGCATTACTTGCAGTTCCTAAATTATTGGAATACCTTCTACCTTTACATACATCCTTAACAGTTTCGGTAAACAATAAAGCATGCGCTTTGTTTACCGAGCCTGGGACTTGGCAAGTTAAAAAAAGGCACATCACGGCATACACAACATTTAGGGGTCGCAACGTACTTGACTAGTGTCCTTGGCGTGAACGGGGAACAGCAGAGAAAAAGCTAAATGTTAAGGGAACTGATGATATAATATTAAAAGGTCATTGCTACAGAACAGTTCACTCTGATACAGTTAACATTAATTAGTTTAGTGGGGGGGGGGGGGTTTAACTTGGGAACCAAAGGGTATATCGCTGACGTCAAAAGGAAATTAAATACAAGGAATTCTAAGAAGCAGTCAGAAGGAAAAGTAGCTCCATGAATAAAGTCACCATCAATAATCGGGGAATTGCTCATGGATACAGAAAAGCTACTCCGTGAAGCAAGCTATTCACGGTAAAAGTGAGGATTTACATAATATTTGATGGGCGGATCCTGAAGACATCCTTAAAGCAAGAGATGTGCAACTTGACCATGGATCCTTAAACACCTCTATTAGTGTTCTCAAAGTACTAAGGCTAAGTAAACTTACGATGCAGTAGTTATAACCCATGGAACAGCTGTAATATTAACTTTAAGAGGCATGGAAGTAAGCATTCATTCATTCACTCACTTCGGCAATATAGGGAGATTCAATGAGTTAATCTGCACCAGAGTATGTCCCTAAACACAGTAGATGATGAATTAACTAATAGATGACAATGAACCATCAAAAATGTTTTGTATTGAAAATACCTTTGATAGGGTGAGTTACGAATTATCGTACAACTGCACATCTTCGATGGTATAAGAAAAAATATTTATTATTTAAATTTTATCGAATTGGTATACATGAAACCTACAGTAATCTTGGAAAACTTCATAACGAAAACTAATTGAAATAAGTTGATTTTTTAGGATCGAGTCAGACTGCATGTAAATTTCTAAAATATATTATACAGTATTATAGAATATATTACAATATAGTGAATATATTATAAAATAGTGAATATATTACAATATAGTGAATATATTATAAAATAGTGAATATATTATAATTAGAGTATCTAAAATATCCCGAAAATTCCTGCTGTTAAGAGGAAATTACAGAAAGGCTTGGTTGGTGATTAAACGCTTTCATCAATAAATTCTTACGCTTATACACATACGATATAATAAGGCAATACAGCATAGGTACATAATCTATATGTATTAAAACCCTCAGATTTGGTGTAAAGATATTACAACATAGAACTAGTAAAGCCGTGTATACCTATGGAGTTGCATAAACATATCTGAGTAGCTTTTTTGCGTTCAAGAGCACTGAATATAAGTAATCAGGGATATAATTAATGCATTGCAATAAATAGTACGAAGGCTGTGCAAACAATAATGAGGATAACTCGGACAGGCGTTCAATAACTCGGAACTTGCCCATAAGTCTTATCGAAGAGGTGATGTCAGAGTTTGTAAGTAAATATTAGTGACCTGAAGCTGCTGAGAACATTGCTACTATACTGTTTAGTTAGTTAGTTCAACTGTTTAGTAGGTGTTTCGGAACCAAAGGTCATGTCGTTGACGTCAAAAGGAAATTAGGTAAAAGGGACTCGAAGAAGCAGTCAGAAAGGAAAGTGGCTTCGTTAACAAAGTCACCCACCAAAGTCAAAGACAATGTTCATGAATGCAGAAAAGCTACTGCGTGAATGCAGTCACTTATCAAGGAATGTGACCAAAGAGACACAAGCAACGGTAGGTCTACTTTGTTAATAAAATTATTTACCTATGAACATAAATTATAAACAAATAACTATTTTTTCTAATAAATACAAGGTATTTCAAAGAAGCAGGCCGAAAAGAAAATGGTTCCATGAACAATCACACAAACCCATTCGGTGGCATTGCTCATGGTTGCAGGAAAGCTACACTAAATTACCAAACCAATTACGGATATAGATAAAATTATGCCTGTTCATGTGTCTTTATGAGATGAGTAGATGTGTATCGTGTACATTGTGTACATGTTAGGGACTCCCCGTAAATGGAGATATGCAGTGAAGCTATCCTGAAGAGAAGGAAATCTAAGAGCAACATATTAGGATAGAGTTGCAATTAACTATTTAATATCATTTCTATACATACAGTAGAACTCCTCTATAGTGAAGTCATGTATAGTGAATGTAGTGTCTTGGGTAAAGAAGTAGCCTCAATAGTGGACAAATTTTCTTTAGTCTGCCATTAATGGCCATCAGTTTTAGAAAACTGATGGCCATTCATGGTAGACTAAAGAAAATTTGTTCACTATAGAAGTTACTTCCTTACTCTGGAAATATCTTCCTGATTTCTTTGAAAGCATTACCACTAGCGCAGCACGTCCCTTGCAGAATGACAGCCTTCAATCATTCGTCCTCTACAAACACCATCCTGGAAGGAGTCACAGCAGGACCCGGACCTTTGTGTACAAGGATCTCCATAAGGATGGAACCGTCAGCCTTTGGTGGGATCGAAGAGAAACAATAGTTACCCCGCGTCACGTTGACCCTATTGTCACTTTTATGACAACACATAGGCCGTGCACACGTAGGGAGTCTTTCCACCAGACTGTTTGCTAAGCTCCTCCTACTTTTTCCACGAGAATATAAGAAAAAACGATATAGTAATTATTTATTTTGGTTGGTATCCATGATACCTGCAGGTATCATGGATACCAACCAAAATAAATATTAATTCTATCTTTTTTTCTTATATTCTCGTGGAAAAAGTAGGAGGAGCTAAGTCTGGTGGAAAAAATTAAAAAACCCTACGTGTGTACGGCCCTTAAGACTAACTCCGTGTGCTCACAAGGGAGATACAATTGGAGCAGCAAAAAAATGGCTTTAATGATCACTTTTTTCATAGAATTGCAGGTGGAGGAAAAACCAAAGATGGGTGAAAAAAAACTCCTACGTGGTGGCCTACATTTTAACATGTCATAGTGTATGTAATAAAAAGGATGGGGTGAAATGATATTTCACTGATCATTGGGATGCTGGAAAAAATATCCGTGTCCAATGCCCATTAGAGCAATTCAGTTAGGGTAAGTTACGAATTATCGAACAGTTTCACATTTACGGTCATTTAAGAAAAAAAATTCAACATTTTTATCCTTTGTCTCCTGTGGGCATATACTTTATATTTTTACTTTAAGAAGTGAATGAAATGGTTAAGGAGTTTTAGAGTGCCACAATATATGGCAATATTTTGCCACTCACGCTTCAACTGTACAAACAAAGTGGCAATATGTATTTCCTTCATTGAAGCAGTAGAGTCTGATTTAGGATTTATTTATTATAGTTCTACTTAAGTTATTTTGTACTATTTATACACCGTGGTGGAGGAAATAATTATATGATATTATTGCCTAAGTATCTATTTTTGTCAATACAATTTTTTTAATTTTACAAGATCTTTATTGAAAAAACTGAAGAGAACTGTAGATGCAGTCATGTGAATTTAAGACCTCAACATTTTTTTGGTAAATCGGCAATAAACGTGGTTCCACATCATATATATTTTATATAACTTACGAGTACCTATTTTTGTAAAAGAAGCGTTTTTCCACAACTTTTATTACACGAAGAGTATATAGATATTCCTCTATATTTTATTATAATGTTCGGTTGAAATGCAAGTAACATGAGATGTGGGCAGGTGTAGCTACTATGAGTGAATATTGAAAAAAGTACAGGTACAATTTTTAATGTAGGTTATATTGTCACCCGGAAAATTTCCACCCTAATTACATTGTTCAGCAAAGTATGCATTTGGTCACTGTCGATGATATCAACATTCATATAAATCTGTAACCACGATGACACCAATATGATACCAGCGGTATCACGAATACTGATAGTAATAATGATACCAGCGGTATCACGGATACTGATAGTAATAATATGATACCAGCGGTATCACGGATACTGATAGTAATAATATGATACCAGCGGTATCACGGATACTGATAGTAATAATATGATACCAGCGGTATCACGGATACTGATAGTAATAATATGATACCAGCGGTATCACGGATACTGATAGTAATAACCAGTAACAACGTTAAATGATATATTTTTCGTGACTTACCTACAACATGGCACAGAATGAGAATACAGGGTAAGACAATGAAAAAGAGTATTGGTGAATTAACAGAATTAATGAAACAGTTTAGTTATTTAAAATGGTTACGTCCCTAATTGGAATAGGGACGTGAACCCCTATTACACTAGCAGTTTCAACGCCGCGTTTTCACTGCCTTGTTCCCGCTTCTTAAAATTCAAAGAATACTAGGCAGTACAAACGCGGCGTTTAAACTGCAAGTATAGTATGGACCTTACTCAGGTTCAATAAATGGTTAGGGACACATAAATTACTCTAATAAATTTAAAGTTATAATGATTAATATGAAACTTTTATAGTAAGCGTAACTTGGTTTTCCATTTCATTTTCAATTATTTCAAACAATTTAAAAACAGGAATAAACCACGTGATTACAAGAAGAATGAGAACAAACCACGTAATTACAAGAAGAAAGAGAATAAACCACGTGATTACAAGAAGAAAGAGAACAAACCACGTGATTGCAAGTAGAATGAGAATAAACCACGTGATTACAAGTAGAATGAGAATAAACCACGTGATTGCAAGTAGAATGAGAATAAACCACGTTATTTCAAGTAGAATGAGAATAAACCACGTGATTGCAAGTAGAATGAGAATAAACCACGTGATTACAAGTAAAATGAGAATAAACCACGTGATTGCAAGTAGAATGAGAATAAACCACGTGATTACAAGTAGAATGAGAATAAACCACGTGATTGCAAGTAGAATGAGAATAAACCACGTGATTGCAAGTAGAATGAGAACAAACCACGTGATTACAAGAAGAAAGAAAATAAACCACGTGATTGCAAGTACAAAGAGAATAAACCACGTGATTGCAAGTAGAATGAGAACAAACCACGTGATTACAAGAAGAAAGAAAATAAACCACGTGATTGCAAGTAGAAAGAGAATAAACCACGTGATTGCAAGTAGAATGAGAACAAACCACGTGATTACAAGTAGAATGAGAATAAACCACGTGATTGCAAGTAGAATGAGAATAAACCACGTGATTGCAGGTAGAATGAGAATAAACCACGTGATTACAAGTAGAATGAGAATAAACCACGTGATTGCAAGTAGAATGAGAACAAACCACGTGATTACAAGAAGAGAATAAACCACGTGATTGCAAGTAGAAAGAGAATAAACCACGTGATTGCAAGTAGAATGAGAACAAACCACGTGATTACAAGTAGAATGAGAATAAACCACGTGATTGCAAGTAGAATGAGAATAAACCACGTGATTGCAAGTAGAATGAGAACAAACCACGTGATTACAAGTAGAATGAGAATAAACCACGTGATTACAAGTAGAATGAGAATAAACCACGTGATTACAAGTAGAATGAGAATAAACCACGTGATTGCAAGTAGAATGAGAACAAACCACGTGATTACAAGTAGAATGAGAATAAACCACGTGATTGCAAGTAGAATGAGAACAAACCACGTGATTACAAGAAGAAAGAGAATAAACCACGTGATTGCAAGTAGAATGAGAATAAACCACGTGATTGCAAGTAGAATGAGAACAAACCACGTGATTACAAGAAGAAAGAGAATAAACCACGTGATTGCAAGTAGAAAGAGAATAAACCACGTGATTGCAAGTAGAATGAGAATAAACCACGTGATTGCAAGTAGAATGAGAATAAACCACGTGATTACAAGTAGAATGAGAATAAACCACGTGATTACAAGTAGAATGAGAATAAACCACGTGATTACAAGTAGAATGAGAATAAACCACGTGATTGCAAGTAGAATGAGAATAAACCACGTGATTACAAGTAGGATGAGAATAAACCACGTGATTGCAAGTAGAATGAGAATAAACCACGTGATTGCAAGTAGAATGAGAATAAACCACGTGATTACAAGTAGAAAGAGAATAAACCACGTGATTACAAGTAGAAAGAGAATAAACCACGTGATTGCAAGTAGAATGAGAATAAACCACGTGATTGCAAGTAGAATGAGAATAAACCACGTGATTACAAGTAGAATGAGAATAAACCACGTGATTGCAAGTAGAATGAGAACAAACCACGTGAATGCAAGTAGAATGAGTCTAGTAAGCTATCTAACACCTTCGGTAAATAAACCGGGAACAGCAGCTCAGTATAAAATACTTTCGGTAAATAAAATATTTATATGATAGAAAAAAAGTCAATATAATAAAAAAATGTTAATAATTTGATATAAATGAAAAACGTTAATAAAATTTCTGCAAATACAATGGATGATATCAATAATATCATGGGATGACAAAACACTATTACCTGTCTAGGAATTGATTTGTATTGTAAAATTATGTAGCTACCAAATATCTCAGTTTGGCATACAGAAATTATTATGAATGTGCAAAATATAGCAATAGAAATCTACCTGTTACAGATAACTGATCGGTATGACAACAGTCACTGTAAATGAATGCATGAAGTAGTCTAGTATTTTCCATGTGATACTTAGACACTACCTACAATTATGAGGAAAACGTTCATTGATGAAAAACACGGGAGTGTTTGGCAAACAAACGCCAATAAAATATATAATTATTGAAAATACAATGATATATAGTGACAAACAAACGTTGACAAATGCAATAGATAAAGTAGAAGAAAAAACGTTTCCAACTGCAATAGATAAACGTTTCCAAATGCAATAGATAAAATAGAGAAAAAACGTTTCAAAATGCAATAGATAAAATAGAGAAAAAACTTTTCCAAATGCAATAGATAAAATAGAGAAAAAACGTTTCCAAATGCAATAGATAAAATAGAGAAAAAACGTTTCCAAATGCAATAGATAAAATAGAGAAAAAACTTTTCCAAATGCAATAGATAAAATAGAGAAAAAACGTTTCAAAATGCAATAGATAAAATAGAAAAAAACGTTTCCAAATGCAATAGATAAAATAGAAAAAAACGTTTCCAAATGCAATAGATAAAATAGAGAAAAAACGTTTCCAAATGCAATAGATAAAATAGAGAAAAAACGTTTCCAAATGCAATAGATAAAATAGAGAAAAACCGTTTCCAAATGCAATAGATAAAATATAGAAAAAACGTTTCCAAATGCAATAGATAAAATATAGAAAAAACGTTTCCAAATGCAATAGATAAAATAGAAAAAGAACGTTTCCAAATGCAATATATAAAATAGAAAAAAATTAAGTTTACAAATGCAATAGATAAAATGACAAACAAACGTTTGCAAATGCAATAGATAAAGTAGAAAAAAAAACGTTAGTAAATACGATAGATAAAAAGTTTGTAAATGCAATAGATATAGTGACAAAAAACGTTTGTAAATGCAATAGATATAGTGATAAAAAACGTTTGTAAATGCAATTGATAAAATAGAACAAAACGTTTGTAAAAGAAATATATATATAGAGTAAAATTACAAACGTTTCCAAATGCAATAGATATGATGACAAACAAACGTTTGGAAATGTAATGGATAAAGTTGCACAGAAACGTTTGTGAATGTAATGGATAAAATTGCACAGAAACGTTTGTGAATGTAATGGATACAGTGGCACAGAAACGTTTGTGAATGTAATGGATACAGTGGCACAGAAACGTTTGTGAATGTAATGGATAAAGTGGCACAGAAACGTTTGTGAATGTAATGGATAAAGTGGCACAGAAACGTTTGTGAATGTAATGGATTAAAATGCACAGAAACGTTTGTGAATGTAATGGATAAAGTGGCACAGAAACGTTTGTGAATGTAATGGATAAAGTGGCACAGAAACGTTTGTGAATGTAATGGATTAAAATGCACAGAAACGTTTGTGAATGTAATGGATAAAGTTGCACAGAAACGTTTGTGAATGTAATGGATACAGTGGCACAGAAACGTTTGTGAATGTAATGGATAAAGTGGCACAGAAACGTTTGTGAATGTAATGGATTAAAATGCACAGAAACGTTTGTGAATGTAATGGATAAAGTGGCACAGAAACGTTTGTGAATGTAATTGATAAAGTGGCACAGAAACGTTTGTGAATGTAATAGATAAAGTGGCACAGAAACGTTTGTGAATGTAATAGATAAAGTGGCACAGAAACGTTTGTGAATGTAATGGATAAAGTTGCACAGAAACGTTTGTGAATGTAATGGATAAAGTGGCACAGAAACGTTTGTGAATGTAATGGATAAAGGGGCACAGAAACGTTTGTGAATGTAATGGATAAAGTGGCACAGAAACGTTTGTGAATGTAATGGATAAAGTGGGACAGAAACGTTTGTGAATGTAATGGATAAAGTGGCACAGAAACGTTTGTGAATGTAATGGATAAAGTGGCACAGAAACGTTTGTGAATGTAATGGATAAAGTGGCACAGAAACGTTTGTGAATGTAATGGATAAAGTGGCACAGAAACGTTTGTGAATGTAATGGATAAAGTGGCACAGAAACGTTTGTGAATGTAATGGATAAAGTGGCACAGAAACGTTTGTGAATGTAATGGATAAAGTGGCACAGAAACGTTTGTGAATGTAATGGATAAAGTGGCACAGAAACGTTTGTGAATGTAATGGATAAAGTGGCACAGAAACGTTTGTGAATGTAATGGATAAAGTGGCACAGAAACGTTTGTGAATGTAATGGATAAGTGGCACAGAAACGTTCGCACATGTAATATATAGGTATTGTGAAACGTTTAAAATTTCATATAAAACCACATTGGAATAGAAACGTTTAGCAAGGTAACAGATAATAAAAAGGCATAAGAACATCTACTTATTGAACGTAACTGATGGATTTCTGAAAATACACATGTTTATAATTTAGACAAATCACGTTACAGAACATAAGAAGAGAAAATCACGTTACAGAACATAAGAAGAGAAAGACAGGAAATGCTAGCAAATCAAACAGATAATATTTAAATGTTATCTGATATAAAATAAATGGAGTTAAAATCCCACTTTCTGATGTCAAAATTAATGCAAAAAAACATAAAATAGAAGAAAAAAATAGAATGAGTTTAAAATATAAAAATAGAATTGAGATATCAGATTGAATTGAAACTTATTGGAGAGTTGCAACAAAAAGTAAAGAAACCAACAAAAATTGAGAAGACTATCTATGTTTTCTACCAAATAAATGATTAAATATCAAAATAACTTTCATATTGGTGACTCATCTCAATAATTATTACAAGAGCTCATTATAGGATTAAGAAAAGTGGAATTATTTTTTATTATTCCACAAGATCTGAAGATAAATTCAGCTTGAACAGGGAAAATTGGAAAAGAGTGAAGGACTAAATAAGGAAGATGATGAGAGTAATTTGAGTCCTTGACATGAAGACCTCATACAGAAATTTTAAATCAGTTCCTTCATATGATCCCAAGAATTCACTATAGATAGATATTTTGAAAACTGAAAATTAAAATTTTCAGAAAGCAATTCAGGTAAAACTTCAAGAGTTATTATTTAGTGATATATTCAACCCTTTTAAGAGTTATTATTTAGTGATATATTTAACCCTCTTAAGAGTTATTATTTAGTGATATATTCAACCCTCTTAAGAGTTATTATTTAGTGATATATTTAACCCTCTTAAGAGTTATTATTTAGTGATATATTCAACCCTCTTAAGAGTTATTATTTAGTGATATATTTAACCCTTTTAAGAGTTATTATTTAGTGATATATTCAACCCTCTTAAGAGTTATTATTTAGTGATATATTTAACCCTCTTAAGAGTTATTATTTAGTGATATATTCAACCCTCTTAAGAGTTATTATTTAGTGATATATTCAACCCTCTTAAGATTTATTATTTAGTGATATATTTAACCCTCTTAAGAGTTATTATTTAGTGATATGTTTAACCCTTTAGTGGGCACTTTTGGAAAAACTCATCAAATTTGTCTAGATTTGTAGTATGTTATTATTTAAATTATTTCAAGACATTTTTATTCTTGTACATTTTTTTCATATTTATTTTGATATATATTTTTTCTTTGGAAATTCATATTTCTATTTTATTTTTCATGGATTATTCCTAAGACAACAATGTCTGCCATTTCCTGTGATGTATTAATAGAGTATAACTGAAGGTAAACATGTATCCAAAATAATGAATAAGAAATTGAGATGCAGCCGTACATGCTGCTTGCCCGCTAAAGTGTTGATGGCTTTTTTGTATACCATCATCATTTAATAGATTCTAAAAACTTATAGACTTTACTTTAACTGTAGCAACATATATTTTATCTGTAATTATTTATAATACCTTATAAGTTACATATATTAAGCATTTGTAATTATGTATAAATTCATAAAACAGTTTCATAATAACAATTTCCTAGTCTCTTTAGAGGCCTGATAATGCAAGCAATCAAACAGCAGGAACTGGAATACGAAATTCACGCTACTTTGATTACAGATGTTAGAGGTTCACCATATTTTTCACCCTTAACAAGTTGACCACGTAGTGGTGCAAATGCGTACCACTGTAAATATTTTGAACCCAAATAAAATTGTGACAATATTTACCACAATCATTCAGCTGTTTTTATCATACAGACAATATCGATAGGTACACACAGAGATACTCAGCTCATCTTGCTAACATATGACATGTCATACAGAAGCAATAACAAAAACTTGTAATTTTAGAAACGTAGTCAATGAGTTAAAGTTTCTAACATAGTGACAAAGAGTTATATTGCCAAACCTTATTAATGTACACACCTGTAAATTAGCCATATATTTGGCTCAGAAATAGCACATTTGGACCTTAAATGTGCTAAGTAGTCTCTTGTGATTCAGTCTTCACAAATAGCTACTGAAAATATCTGTTATTAACTCACCAATAAAAAAGCAAGAAAAGATATCTGAAACACAGTCAATGGCAAAGAGTAATTAAGGAAAATTGCTGCCCTCCAACTTAAAACTTAATCTTATACTAAGACATATACTAGCAACTTTTCTCAAGAAAGTTTAACAATTGAAAATCCTGCTTAACTAAGTAACTTATAGATATTAAAATATTGCATTATTAAATAATGGCAACTGGCAAGTTTGCAGTCTTGCAGACTGGTTGCATATCAATAAGCGTCTGAAAAATATTGGAAATTTAACTGAGAACACTCAGATCACTGAGAGAAGATTTCTTGGAAAACAATTCACTAGTTTCTGCAACTGCACGGCAGTCCACCACGGACTGCACAGTGCACCCTGGAAGTGTTAATACCAGTTTGCAGAGTATCCAGTGGCAGTCTGCAAGGCATGCAAAATCCCAGACTGCAGGAACTGGTTAAGTGTACTCCAAGAAATCTTCTATTTTACATTTTGGCTTCTGTTATCAGTAAAATACATGTAAATGTAGGAGAAAATTAAGGATTGTTCGCACAGAAAATGTTAAAAATGTCCCATATTCTGCAGACTGGGCAAAATCAGTCTCCGGATATTTAATTTTTAGGGTAATTTCTCTCCAAAGATTTTCAAATTTCTCTCCAAAATGTCAAAAACTATCAAAATACTCTCCATTAATTACATGTATGCTGTAAACATAAGAATTTATAGGTAAATTTTCGTCAGATAAATCATGAGATTAATTTCAAGGCCTCAATAGTCGCCGGATAGACTTCACAACACCATCATTCCATGCATCTTTTCAAGCTATGTAATGATGTTTGCTAATTGCTCTCAGATACGTATATACTGTTTTGACCATTCAGTGTGTTTCAGAAGTAATTTAATAACAATTAAGTGTGAGTATAACTGTATAAGTATAAGGCTATAAGCACAACGCTGCACATATCTGAAGACTGAAGTTATGTGAAAAATTGCACGTCTGCGATGAATATATCATCTCAGCCGCACATTAGGGAGCTTCTAGCGCACGCCATCAAATAGTTAGGCTGATATTGATTTTTGAGCCCAGACTGTATTAAAGTGTATTTCATGGTAAATTCCACCGACTTGTTCGTGGGATTTTTTTCCATTGAAAATAATATTCTGGCAAAGTAGGTGGATTTTTCATCATTTATTCCTATATTACCATTAATTTTCGGTGGAAAAATGGGTGAAATGTTGGTGGATCAGCCAAATTACTAGAAATTTATGGTGAATTTTTTCAGCTTTTTCAAAAGGTCAGAGGAATTTTTTGCACCAAATACAGACTGGTTTTGAGCATTGAAGGTGCACGGCACTGCCAGTTTGTATTTGGTGCACTGAACTCCTCTGACTTTTTCAAAAATCTGAGAAATAGATGCCAACATTTTTCATCAATTTGTCCAGTCCTCCAACTTCCAATGCTCCAACATTTTTCCAGTTTCTCCTCCTGGAGTCCTCCAAAAATTAATGGTAATATAGGAATTAATAGCTAAATATCCTCCGACATTGCAGGAATTTTTTTATTAGAGAAATTGAATATCTCAAGATATCATTGGAATTTACCACCAAATACAATCTGGCATGGCAGATATACATTTTTTGCCAAAGATTCTAGTGTGGATCTTTTGCAGACTGCCAACTGCCGCCAGTCTGCAGAATGTGTCTTTTCTCCCGCAGAGACTTTAATTTGAGAGAGAGCTACTCTCCGACTCTCAGCAGCAGATTCAGAATCTCCCGCAGCTAAATTAATGGTAACATAGGAATTAATTCAAAATCTCCCGCAGCTAAATTAATGGTAACATAGGAATTAATTCAAGATTTCCCGCAGAGATCTCCAATTTCTAAAATTCAATCAAAAACTCCCGCAGAGAGTCTTGGAAAAATGTTCCATATTCTGCAGACTTGGCCAACTGGCAGAGTATTCAGTATGAGTATGGGAGATATTTAGGATATTCTCTTAATCTCTTTGAATAATTTTGAATTTATTCCTATGTTTAGCTACATTAATTTTTCTGCAAACACTTTCGAATTAATATTAAAAATAAACCTCACCTACCTAGGATTTTGGCTAGGAAATAGGTGATAAACTGATAATTAACTATCAGTCCCATTACTCCCATATTTAACTTTTAAGAGCTAAAATTTAACATATACATTGATTTTACTGTGAACAGAATAAGAGATTTCTATGAACACTTTACCAGTTTCTGCAGACTAGCCTGACTGGGTGCAATACATTGAATTTAGACTGCAGGAACTGGACCACTGGTGAACCAGTCTGCAGAAACTGGTTTAGTGTTCGTAGAGATCCACTCTGGAAAAAGTGGTCTTTTCTGATGGATCAATTACTCTGTTGGAGTTTAGCTAACCTTGAAATACAGTAATAAATTAATGGGAACTGCATATTCCGCAGCATTTAGCCTCTAAAATTAATCTGTTAGCCAAAGCTATTTTCCAGAGTGGGTAGAGATCTCTTAATCTGTTCGTAGCAAAATTAATGTAAATATAGGAATTAATTCAGAAGTGTTCGTAGCAAAATTAATGTAAATATAGGAATTAATTCAAAATTGTTCGGAGAGAATATCCCAAATATCTCACATATTCTGCAGACTGGCTGGTGAACTGTTCTCCAAGAAATCTTCTATTTTGGCTTCTGTTCTCAGTAAAATACATGTAAATACCAGTCTGCAGAAACTGGTTTATTGTTCGTAGAGATCTCTTTATCTGTTCGTAGCAAAATTAATGTAAATATAGGAATAAATTCAGAAGTGTTCGTAGCAAAATTAATGTAAATATAGGAATTAATTCAAAATTGTTCGGAGACCAGTCTGCAGAATATGTGAGATATTTGGGATATTCTCTCCGAACAATTTTGAATTAATTCCTATATTTACATTAATTTTGCTACGAACACTTTTGAATTAATCCCTATATTTACATTAATTTTGCTACGAACAAAATAAGAGATCTCTACGAACACTTTACCAGTTTCTGCAGACTGGTTCGGAGAGAATATCCCAAATATCTCACATATTCTGCAGACTGGTGTAAATATAGGAGGAAATTAAGGATTGTTCGCACAGAAAATGTTAAAAATGTCCCATGTTCTGCAGACTGGCATGATTGAAAATTTGAATACAACAATACACTTATACACTCTGAGTTAGCCTCAGACTCAGTTAGGTACATGATATGATTTACTAATAGAATGAGATATTTATAATTTATTTACCTACCTATGGTTCGAGGAAAAACCTAACTGCCTTTTTTCCAGTTTTGCAAGTTCTCCAGTTAACCACTACGTAAATGCGGCACTGCCACTATTATTAGTGCCATATGCAAAAAAGGCAAGAGGAAGACAGCTGAACTCTTTCATCAGAGATTCAGCATCTTACCGACCGTAAACTCCACTGGTTGGTGCAAGTTTCATGTAATAAGTTAACTATGTAGAGTGTGACCTACTGAAAGACATAAAGGGAAGCATATGTCTGGGAACAATCTATAATATAGTCTAAAATTATTTGGGTAATAGTAATACGATTCACGAAACTTTTATACATAGGTATTAAGTTAGCCTAAAACTCGGAAATTTTCTAAGCAAGTTTCCTATAATAAAATATCTGAGGTCCTACTAAAAGATCCAAGGAACCTCTGGTGAGCATCTAATATGCGCAGGTTAATCTCCTGATCAGATGACCAAATAGAAGTATTGAGGTATACGGTACGTCTTACGTATGCTGTATGCAAAGCCAATTAACATTGAAATGTTAGAGAAACTGTTATGTAGGAGCTCGCTCATGGCTCCTAATGGTCATAAAAGTCTGACTATCTGCAAAAAATTGAAGTTACTTGTATATAAAGAATAAAAAGGAATATACCATTTCTAATACAGAGATAAAAGATTGAAATATTATTTATAAAGCTAAAAATTAATACATTGACTTGTGATAAGAAAATTAAATTTAACCTAAATACTTGGTTGGTACTTAATTGATAATCTTCAATGTGAAATTAGGAATGCATTTCACTGATATATTATGATAGTTAAGTACTTATAAAAAAATCATGATATACACGTAAAAATAATGCAATAACCGAAAAGATGACCATCCATTTCCTCATACCTATATAGTTAGAGTCCCCTCCAACCAAACATTTTTATTGCCTTATTCAACCAGGCTAATGTTTCTTATCATTTTGCTGCAAACCGCATCGAATTTAGTGACATATTTTTAATTTTATATGCTTTTAAAGATTTTTATAATCTAAACTGTACATAACCTATTTTACTTCCAAATTACTTATTCAAGAAATTTTCAGCCTGAAGAAAAAGAATGTACACCATTTGTTTTGATTGTCAACTAGGTATTAGGTTTAATAAATCCATTTAATATTCGTGTAAAGGTATAAAACTGGATAAACTTATTATAGAAACGTTTATATACTTTAGGAAACAATTAATATATAAAATATAGGCCGAAAACGCATGGTTTGTTTATAAAATTCAAATTTGTAATCAAAACAAAGAGTGTACAATTTTCTTCTTGAGCATCAGATTAGTGATTCGCTCAATTGTTGCTCACGGAGTATTAAAAAACTTTAAAAACAAATTATAAAAATTACTGAACCGAATTGTATGCGGTTTACTGAATAATGATCCTAGACCTTAGTTCTATAATATTATGTAATAAACTCATTTTTTTCCCGGAGCCTGGAGAGGACCTTTAAAGGTCTTCTCCAGACTATACGGGGGGGGGATGAGTTTATTATACCTTCGCAGATTATTGAAGGTTATATTTTAGGTGGCATTTATTAATATATTTATTTATTTGTGATCTTGTTACTCTCATGACTCAAGAAGTATTCAACCTAAGTCCAGGAACCATCTGCTGAAATTTTGGAATGGTAAAATGGAACCATCTCTTGAAATTTTGGAATGTTCGACTAGATACTTGGTATAGACGAATGAAATATTTGTTAAACCATATGATTTAATGAGTTCGTTGTATAGGAATCTGCAGTCCACTAGAGAGGACAATTTTTGTCCTTTGTAGAGGGTGTCCGTTGAAAGATCGTCCGCTGTAAGCGCTTTACCAGTATAAAAATTTTCAACATTGAAAAATAATTCCTTTACTACACTATTTTAAAGGTCCTCTTCGCGCTAATAATACATAATATTATAAAACTAAGGTCTAAGATCATTTAATCTGCAAACAGCATATAAAATTCGATTCAGTATAACTGTATAAAAAAATTTACATTAATTAAATAAACGTTTCTAAGATAAGTTTTTCCTACATATTTTATACCTCTACACTAATATTTAATATTGGATTGATTACCTATTACTCCATTAGGGTGGAGTGTTTTTTAAACTTTTCTGAGTTGGATCTGATTATAGTGAAAAAAGTTGTCATTTTATATTAAAGATCCCCTCCAAGCAAATATTTTTATTGCCTTATTCAACGAGGCTAATGTTTCTTATCATTTTGCTGCAAACCGCATCGAATTTGGTAGCGTATTTTTAATTTTATATGCTTTTAAAGATTTTTAAAATCAAAACTCTACAAAACCTATTTTACTTCCGATTTACTAATTTAAGAAATTTTCAGCCTGAAGAAAAAGAATGTACACCATTTGTTTTGATTGTCAACTAGATATTAGGTTTAATAAATCCATTTAATATTCGTGTAAAGGTATAAAAGTGAATGAAATTATAATAGAAACGTTTATATACTTTAGGAAACAATTAATATCTAAAATAATTTAAATAAAGGCCGAAAACGCATGGTTTGTTTATAAAATTTAAATTTGTTATCAAAACAAAGAGTGTACAATCTTCTTCTTGAGCATCAGATTAGTGATTCGCTCAATTGTTGCTCACAGAGTATTAAAAAACTTTAAAAACAAATTATAAAATATATACTGAACCAAATTGTATGCGGTTTGCAGAATAATGATCGTAGACCTTAGTTCTATTATATTATGTAATAAACTCATTTTTCTCCCGGAGCCTGGATACAAACGGTGTAGTAAAAAAAACGGTGTAGTACGTACAATCTTTTTCCTTTGGACTGAAAATTGGCTGAATTGAAAGTTAACCTAGCTATAGCTGTGCATTGCGATGAGGAGAAGTGCGTTACTGCACTCATTCAACTATGCACCGTATCTTTTGTAAATCGAGGCCGGTTTTTGTCGACTGGACTGAGCGAGATTGCTGATAAACACCTCTAATACATTACTATAATAGGTGAAGAAACTACAAGAAATATCAGGATTAGATTCAAAACTCTTTAAAATAAATATATTTTTACCTAAGCTAATTTAACAAAGTAATGAAAGTAGTTGAATAATATAATATTTAAAACTTAAATGTAAGCAATTATATTTCTATTGAAAAAAAAAACTTTTCATATTAAATATGTAAAATATTTAGCAGCGATACTTTTTTTATGGAAGAAAGAGATGGAGAGTAAAATAGTAATCAGATGAATTTAACCAAGATACATTCATTAACTAGTATACCTTGCATTTAACCGACCTTTTTATATGAAATAGCCAGAAACCGCCAAATTTATACTTAGGTAATGGTTATAATTTGGCTACTTTGAATGATTAAACATGGGAAAAGTAGTTTACAGCTTTACAATGTACGCTCTTTGATTGACTGGAGTTGACTGGAGTTAACTACCAACTAGAGCCGGAAGTCCAGCATAATAATAAATTTAGTCACAAGTCAGTACCTAGTAGTAGGCTCATCGAAAAATCACTCGTGTAGTTGATCAATGTTTTCTTCCTTCAGTGGACCAGTGATGTTCGGCAATCGTTCGGCCATTTTCCTAGCATTGACAATGGCACAATGTTGTTCTACAACCGTTGTTCCAGATTCGCTTACCCTATATTGGCCCGGTAATATCACTATATAGTGCCAATGTCCCTTCGTGCCTTCAGTTTGCCAATGTTGGCCCGGAAGTGCAATGTTTACTGGGTGAATAGGTACCCACACGTATTTCAGAATTGACAATAATACTAAACTTTAAAACTGATAATATTATGTTCACAATTTATAAATAACTATACTAACATTTTGTGCTTAACCTCTACAATTCAGAGGACGTTACATGACATTTTTGGTAATGGATTTTCCCGAAATCACAACAATTTCATAGAAAATGTCTTAGCAGCTTTGCTCAATTTTCTAAAAGGAAGCGTGAACTAACTGACCTGTTGAGGATTTGGAAAATGAACATTTTGGAATAGGGATAATTGAACTGTAGATTCCTATTTGAAAATTGATATAATATAAATGTATCCCTTTATTATATCTGTTTCATTCAATTGCGTACACAATCAAAGTAAAAGTGGGAAATTCTGTGAATTGTGATTCACCGAATGCAATAGTGTTTATGATATTGGTACCCCTGACTTAACAGTTGTCACAACTGATGGATAGGAATGACCTACGCCCAGCTGGTATTATAGCCGATTTTTTTTTAAATATTCGTATTTTGCTTCATTGGATTGTAAATATGTAAGTTCAAATAGATTTCTATTGTTCTTTGAAGCTTATTTATTATCATTCTTCACTTCTCACGGTGTTACTGTCATAGATTGAGGTCATGATCATCGGAACTTTTCGAACTCATGTCATCATCATAATAATAATAAACCAATTCAATATAATATGGTGCCTTTTTTCAGTGTTTCCAACACTTGATATATTGTTGAGCAATTATTAGGAAAGACTAATTCAATTGATGTGATTTGTTGTTCAAAAAGATTATGAAATTGAATGATTCATGATGTTTGTTGTTTTTGCTTGATAAGTTAATTCTTACCATTGTATGTAGAAACTGGTAAAGAATTCTTGAAAGAAATGCTACATTTTGGATATGTTAAGAAGGAAATAATTAATAATTGTTTGCATACAAATGATAGAAAATGTCTAAAATTCTGTACACTGGAGTGACTGGACTGACAGCTGCCTGGGCCTGGAAAGAATGTCTGATTATGTCTCCACTGTCCCAGAGGCAGATTGCAGGAACTGGTCAATTGGGCTGTAAAGTGTTCTCCAAGAAACCCAGTCTGAAAAGAAGGTCTCCTCAGACCCAGGATTATTTACAGAAATATGGATTTGGGCACAGCAAATAACATGGGAACTTAAGAATTAAATAGGACTTTCGACTTGGGCGCAGGATTAATCAACAAATCCTGCTGTACTTTTCAGACTGGCAAGAAACCCTCAATTTTGCCTTCCAGTCTCAGTAAAATACATGTAAATATATTAATATACCTAGGAGGAAATTGAGGATTGTTCGCTCACGCTCAGAAAATGGTAAAAATGATCCATATTCTGCAGACTTGCGGCACTGTCCAGTGACGTCCACAAACCCAGGTTTTTGACAGGACTTGAATAGAAGTTATAGCACTTAGACAGTTAAGACTTAAGAACAATTCTCAAATCCTGTTATACTTTTCAGACTGGTGAACTCCGACTCTCATTCTCTGAGACTCTGAGTCTGCAATTTGCAAAGTTGTGGCACTCTGGAAAAAGTGGTCTTTTCTAATGAATTAATTACTCTATTGGAGTTTAACTCTTTAGCAAACCTTTTAATACAGTATTAAATTAATAGGAACTGTGCCCCCAGGGGCTCTATCCTGAAGCTGTCTGTGGTGAATGGAAGAGAAGGATGGTGGCGTCCCTTGGGCCCCAAACTGTTGTAATTTGGATTATGGATGGTCTTTTTTCATTTTTACCATGTTTATCATTTTTTTAACGCTACTTGCAGTTTTAGAGGATAGCGCTAGGGTTATGCTCTTCAAATACTAGGTCTTAGATTTTGTGTTAGGTAGGCTCGTAGGCTTCATTTACTGGAGTTAACCTCTTCATTTTCCTCTTCCATCCGTGAGTGCAGCCACTGGTGCTTATGTCCCGTTTCGTCACATTCCTTGGTAAGTGACTGCATTCACAGAGTAGCTTTTCTGCATCCATGAGCATTGTCACTGACGGTGGTAAGTGACTTTGTTCTTGGAGCCACTTTCCTTTCTGACTGCTTCTTCTAGTCCCTTGTATTTAATTTCCTCTTGATGTCATCAAAATAGTCACGATATGACTGAAGCATGACGTTAAACCCCTACTAAAATAAAAATAATGGGAACTGTATAGTCTGCTGTGTAAATTGTGTTTATCCTCTAAAATTCATCTGTTAGTCTATGTTTCATAGTGTGGCAGTGAAGTTGCCAGTTTAGTGAGAAAATGGATCCAGGTTGCCACAATTGAGATACTTTAAAGGAGAAATTTGGTTTCCTAGTTAAGATTTTACACCCGGAATCATCCTTAATCTTCATGCCTGATGCATGTTCATCTCTTGTGACTATTTTAGGAGTGATTTACTTGTTAATTACAAGTTTTTCAATTTATTTAACACCCTAAAAGTTGCCAATATACTTGCGACTTTGTATATACTCCATACTTCAAAACAGGACTGTTAGACTAAGGCCAAGTAAAATAGTATGGCTCACAAACTCTCCATTTGTCTCTCCAAAATGATCAAATTATCATAAATTCTCTCCAAAATAGCATTGTAGCATAGGAGAAAAATAGATACTCCTCACCATTTACAATTGAACGGCTCAAAATGTCACTCACAAACTCGCCATTAAAATGGACATGCTTTATTACCTGGGGGCTCTATGGTATTTTCCAGAGTGCTGATGGTGGCTTGCAAACTTACAAAGTGTGTCGAATCAGTCTCAGATTTTATTTTGACTCTTCGAAGACAATTTGTCTCTAATGATTTTCAAATCTGTTTCCAAAAGGACCTGAAGGTTGAATTCCGTGGAGAAAATGTCTGATTCTCTGATTATTGTTATTGATATCTCCAATAGTTACATGTATGATCATGATGTAAACTAAAAATTAATAAGGAAATGATCTTGAATCAGATTGTACCCCTTTGAAAATTATATTCTAGCAAAGTCGGTGAATTTTTAGCTATTTATTAGGTATTAAGTTACCATTAATTTTTGATGGATAAATTGCCATTGACTAGTCTGCATTTTCTGCTGCAAAGAGTGTCAAATCAGTTTCCAAGATATTATTTTGATGACATTTTGCTTTAAAGAGTTTTATATGCGTCTCCAAGACTCCAAAATGATCAGAATTCTTCAATTTTTTTCCAATAATAACATGTAAACAATACTGAATATAGGAATTGATTCAATTAATTCGAAAATTGTTGCCA
Organism: Caprella mutica; assembly: GCA_947561585.1. NCBI lineage: Eukaryota > Metazoa > Arthropoda > Malacostraca > Amphipoda > Caprellidae > Caprella > Caprella mutica. Next base: position 15,513 of record CANNZV010000563.1, on the reverse strand, counting down.
AGATCTTATAAAGATATACTTGCCAAAAATGTTTTTGTTGGATCACCCAAATTATTGGAAGTTGTTAGTGGATTTTTATTTAGATTTTATAAAAGACAGTGGGATTTTATGCACCAAATGCAGACTGACACATTTAAGATATTTGAATTGGGGAAATTTGGCTCCAGTGACAAGACCAGTGTAAAGTTTTGCTCAAAAACTCCAATTCTGCTTAAACTGATAAAGTGTGGCAGTGCCTCTCAGGAAAATTATTAATCAGAAATTATTCCTGTATTATATGTAGCAGCTTGAAACTAAAACAATGCCAGTATGCAGAATATGGGAGATATTTGGGATATTCTTTATAAACAGTTGAATTAATTCTTTTGTTTACTTTAATTTTGTTACAAACACTTCTAAACTAATCCCTATATTTAAATTAATTTTACTTTTAACAGAATAAGAGATGTCTATGAACACTTTACCAGTGCCTGCAGACTGGCAACAATGCAGATATTTTCTTCTGGGCTTCTGGTTAGTCCTGGAGAAATATCTTGTAATGGTAAACTATTTTTGTAATCAAATTTATTTATAAGTGTGATTGTATGTTACAATAGTTGTTTGATTTAACTACAGATGAATATCATGCAGCTGTAAGACACTGAAGACAGATGAATTTCATCATAAATGGTCTTGTTTGGCCAACCTAGTTTAAAAAAATATATAATCCCAATATATACCTGGTTAAAATTACGAACCCACTAAACTATCCTTGGAATTTTGTAACCATTTCCTGATTTTCCTCATCTGAGCATGTTTCAAGAAAATGTCTTGAGCCTTTTCAACAACTTGATGTATTATTCTATGTAACATCAAAACTGCTATTTGATAAATGTTTAGCATATTAAAATATTGTAAGTTTCAGCTTACAGATGAACACTAAAGTACAAATTAATTCATGAAATTATGAATAAATTGAAGATTTTATAGGGTACTCCGTACTTGGTCAGGTACCATTAGATAGCTGAAAATTTAGCCAGTAAAATAATAATGAAGTATTCTAATTGTATCGGATTATTCGGATAGAATCTCAATTGTTAAAAAATATGGTATTGTCTCATCACTGGTTGATGAGCACACTATTTCACTCGTATTTGCACTTGTAGGACTCATAATTATAGTCAAAAACTCACCAGGATAATGAAAGAAAAGTAGTTGACTGGTTCCAAGTAAAATAGTATGACTCGTAAACTTCACATCTTTTTTTGAGCTCTCTAAAATTAACATAAACTTCTCACCATGTCCATTTGCAATTGACGTGATCAAGTACTCAAAATTACTGTCATCAACTTACTAAGCGAATGACCTCTCGATATCACTTGCATCAAAACAATCTTTGCTACAATTCTATGTACAATGTTAAATGTAATTTAAATATTGGAATAATATATTATTACAATTATAAGCTTATCTGCTACATTTATTAAGTGTACTTTGTTTATTTTTTAGTGTCATTGAGTTGAACAAAAAGTCTGTCAATGAGTCAGTCAGTCAAGTGTCATAAAAGCTAATATAATATTCATAAGTTAGTGTTCTGTGTCATTAAGTCAGTAGGAACTGAGTATAGTGTGCACCAGAACATGCTGTTTCAGATAGATTGATGATTGTTAATCTGTAGATTAATTGTCCCATCTACATATTGCTTATAGATAGTATCTACATTTAATTCCTTTGACTTTCACATCACAGATCCACTTTTTTATCCATTTACATTATTATTTCAAATCCTATTTCTTCATCAGTTACTTTCATCACAAATTGCTAAGGTTCTGTTTATCCTTCAACTTGTAAGTTTTTTAATTAATTGCTTATATAATTTTTTTGACATTAGTCGGAGTACCTAATGCATGCTATGCCCTCTCTTCCTCACAGACCTGAGAAATAGACGTCACGATGCAGACCATAAAGTGTGTAGTGGTGGGGGACGGAGCAGTGGGTAAAACATGTCTATTAATCTCCTACACAACAAACAAATTCCCCTCAGAATATGTGCCTACTGTGAGTACACCTAACCTACTCTATTCTTGCTTTCAAATGGCTAAGCTGATGTCTTTTGGTTTCGGGTGAGTTATGAATTATTGGACCGTACCACATTTTCGGTCATATAAGATTTTATTTATAATTCAACTTTTTACTGGTATTATAATTTGTATCCATGACATCTGCTGGTATCATGAATATTAATTAGAATAATCAGTTATGTGTTAAATTATGTATACATACTTTTCCTTCTATGACCAACAATGTGGAACTGTCCGATACTTTGTATCTTTCCCTATCCATGTAATGTTTATTATACTGCCAGCCCTGTCAATTTCTTGTTTCTTCACTACAATTCAATATTTGATGATAAGTTAATTGATCATGCACTAACATTTAATTCCCACGTTGCAGGTATTTGATAATTATGCAGTCACTGTCATGATTGGCGGTGAGCCTTACACATTGGGTCTTTTTGACACAGCAGGTACTGTTTCCAATCACTAACATTGTAGACTTTTCATCAGGTGTTATATTCTAGATGCATACCATATTGAATGTTACTAATTATCAGTCGGTTCCACATATTTTATCATAAAACAATGATCATATTGTTCTTCTTATATGACTGAACATGTGGAACTGACCAATGATTCGTATATTACCCTACCTACCTATTGTCTCTCTACTAAAATGTAATATGTTGCAGGTCAGGAGGACTACGACAGACTCAGACCTCTCAGTTATCCACAGACAGACGTTTTCCTAGTTTGTTTCTCCGTTGTATCGCCTTCATCTTTTGAGAATGTTAAAGAGAAGGTACGTATTGAGTTTAGTCTTCGCCCATAATATTTAGGGTTGCCATTTTCAGAATTAGCAATAATTTATTGCTAATAATTTTTATTGGAGAATTTGATATATTAATTGATTAAAAACAATTTATATAAACTAACTCAAATGATCAATATTGGATAATTTTCATTTAATTAAAAAATATATTCATATTATGATGAATTTTCTTTCAATAACTACAAATGATTGGGACTAAATGCTACAATCGATTTTAGATTTATATGTATTATTTGTTCTGAATGCTCATAAATTGATGCTGTTAAACACTCTAGTCTGTTATTTAAAATCTGCTTGTAATTGAAATTCAACTCGACTCTTAACACATTTCTGAACCTTGATTATAGACAAATTATCAGTCTGTTCCACATTTTTGGTCATATTAGTAAAAATATATAAACTAACATTTTATCCTTTTTTTTTCCTTTTTCTTCTATAACCAACCATATAGAACTGTCTGATAATTCGTAACTTTCCCTACATATTATTGAGTAGGTAATTTTTACATGCATAAACATTTCTTTACCAATGATGCTTATTTTAGCTGAAATAGACCAAATTTCTTGGGTTCAGCGTAGATGGTTCCCTGATGTCTAAATTATCATTTATTCTAATTTTATTGGTTAGAACACTGTTGCATAGCAAGACAAACCAGTCAGATCTTGGCAATTTGACCCATAGGCTTCATTTTCTATCACCTCTTCATTTTCCTCTTTCATCAGTGAGTGCAGCCACTAGTTCTCGTGTCGCTTTTCATCACATGACTGCATTCACGATGTAGCTTTTCTGCATCCATGAACATGGTCACTGACTGGTGTCAGACAACTTTATTCATATACTATTTTCTTTTTTCTTTATGACTGCTTCTCTACGGTCCCTGTCATTTATCCTTTCCTAGTGGTTAAAAGGGACGTTAGCCTCCCTAGTCCCTATTAATAATATGGATGTTACTGTATAAGAAGCAGCTGTGTACATTTTATCTCACCCTGTAGCTACTAATTCCCTTTTGCATCTCCAGTGGGTCCCTGAAATCAGTCATCACTGCCAGAAAACTCCCTTCCTGCTGGTGGGAACACAAATAGATCTCAGAGACGATGCCGCCACCATAGAAAAACTGGCCAAAAACAAACAGAAACCCATCTCCTTTGAGCAGGTATGGTACACTGCTTCATCAATGCAATGCTCTGAAAAAATAAGAATGCCTTTTTTAAAGACATGAAGATGTTTCCCATAGAGATTTAATTGTTAAACCTCGCAACTTTCTAAAAATAAAATAGATTTGTTCAATGTTCAAATATGAGGTGAAATAAATAAATTTGATGCCATAGTTCATTAACTCTGTCCATCTCGGTATAAGTTTATTGCTGAAATTATAATAAAACATTATAACCTATATATGACAAGTTAAGAAGTTGAAACACTTATTCTGAAGTCCTTTTTGATACCGCTAGTAGGTTTTATTTGACAATTACCAACCTTTATTGCCAATGTTGTTTGCAGGGTGACAAGTTATCCCGAGAGTTGAAGGCAGTAAAGTACGTGGAGTGTTCCGCCCTCACGCAGAAGGGACTCAAGAACGTTTTCGACGAGGCAATCCTGGCAGCTTTAGAACCACCCGAGCCACAAAGAAGGAGACGCTGCGTGCTCTTGTAACATTCTAAGCTTGTAGGCGAGCTAGAACATGGTGAACAACTAGTGGATACGTCAAGACTCTCAAATGCTATTTAACTCGCAAAGGAGGACAGCTCATCTAGATTTTAATGCGTTTGAACCATTTGAAGTTTCTCCTTCAGAGGAACTTTGAATTCATTGAAAAGAAAATGAGATTTCCTCATTTGGATATTAAGTAGCTACCAATTTTTGAAGTCTTGTTATTTGGTGGAGCAACTGAGTGCATTTGTTGAAATGTTCCCTTTAACTGTATCCAGACTAGCGCTACACCTCACTTCCAAGTCCAAACTCTTGATGATTAGCTCTCACCGAGTCGATTTAATGTGGTTAAAGTACTATAGCTAGCCACCCTTATCTAACTTCTATCGAAAGGAATATCCTTCAGTCTCTTCAATATCCTCCTTATTTCCGGACTCGCTTCATCTGGTTATTCAGTATTTCTTCTTAACGAATGTACCATTTACGAAATTCCTCTTTCTAATTTCTGCTTCGTGAGTTTAATTTTTTGAAAAAATTAACCTGAAGTGAGAATCACAATATTGTGATTTAGGTCTTCTCTTTGCATTATAAATTTTTGATCACGAGGCTATTCTCTTATGAAGCAATTTATTCTAAAATAGAGAACCAGCTTTGATTTATCGTTAACCTCTAAACTAATACTTTGTTAGAAAGTGTACAGGACTGAAGTTTCGCCCTAAGGTTGAAGCTGCAACTATCACAACCGAATCATTTTGATGGTTAATTTTGCACTTTTTAAGCTGACATTTTGCTTTGTTTGTGTTACACTTTCGCACATAATTTCTGTAGCCCAAAGTTCAAATTGTAAATCCGATGATCCAGTGTGAATATCTGCTACATTTCTACTCTTGTTCTACACTTTAAGATGAAACCTCTCTCAAAATCCTTTTCTTCAGAGTCATGAGCATATGTCTCTTCAGTCTTCTACTCTCAAGTCCCTTTTTTCAATTGTGGCTTTATAAGTCTATTGGCTATAACCACAAACCTTGTGTCAAAGTCGCACACATTCTACGTTCATGCATATACCTCAGCGTTAAAATTATTGCAAGAACCAAATAAAATAATCCATTCACGGTTCCATAGAATTAGAAAATATATATAATATAAATATACCATATAATATTTCCTACCTTTTGTATGATTCTTATAAAACACGATTCCTTTAATTTGATTTGCTGGGAAAAGTACTCTTGTTGAAATATTGTAATGAAAACTTAAATTGTACATATTTAGCCCCCAAATCTTACCAATGAGTGTTGTCATATTAATTTCTTTATTTGTGCTTTATTTTATGTAATTTATTTTGTCAATAGATCTATTATAAGTTGAACTATTGCTTGTTTCACGCGTTGGCTATCATTGTGTTGGAGGATTTCTCTGAACATTAGATTTTTTAACCGTGTCTCCTTTCTTCTTACTTTAATCGTTACAAATCTTGCATCCAAGATGACATTTTGTCTTCAAAATCATTAGTGTTCTTTAATATAAATTGTTATTTAACTGCAAGTAGTTAACTGAAGCAATTGAATAGATTATTTAAGCCTATATATGCTATTTAAGTGTCCTGTTTAATTGGCCGCATACAAACCATTATATTCGTAAGTGTCGTATTTTTGTTATGTTAAGTGTGGAGGATAATTAGTTCTTATTGGGTTTAGTTCACACTGATTGATTCCAAAGTAGCGAGTAAATTTATTTAGAGTTTGATTGTGTATAATAGTTATTTGGCTTCACGTATTTCTGCAGTTAATTTGCTATACAGTGCTTTTCTTCTTTCTTTTTATACAGATCTATTTTTAATACCTCTGATGCTGCCATCTGGTGTCTGACACTTCTTAGCTCCTTCATTTCTTTTGTATAATGCAAAATTTATCGAATAAATGATAATAAAAACCTCCAAGCTACTTTCATTGACATGCTTTAGAAGACTAAAACCAAAATAATTTGAGAAGATCTTTTCCACATTATCGGTCATATTTTGAATATATTAATATAAATTAGTATGGGCCACAAAAATAATAACGCTTTTTTAAATATACTTGTAAATCGTTAACCAATGGACAGAAAAACTGTATCTTGGGCTCTTTTTCTCCGCCTCTTATTGTACTATTAACAGGTAAAAACTATTTTGAACTGATGGACATAGTTTAAGAACAGGTAAGCAAAGAGTGAGGGTGATTATTTTTGTCATTGCGCGAAGGTTATTCTTAGAGCTAACTCTGTGATTTTACTCACTAAAAGGCAGTGAACCTTTTTTAAAGGAAAACAAATTATAATGGTAGACAATATAATAACGGGTGCTCACACTTCTTCCTTGGAAACTATTTTGAAATTGAGTAGTATTTGAAAAAGCGGAAACATTTTTGTGGCCCATACTGTATAGTAATGCTTTAAAAGTAATATTGTGGAATTAAATAGGTTTAAAAATGCCATTAAATTATTATTTTCAGTTTATATGATTGGTCCATCTATTATATGACGAGCACTATTTATTAAGAACGATGTGAGTGTTTGATCTAGATGCTATGAGAGTAAAATAGGTAGATATGATAAATTTAAAATATTCTGAGCCAAATCAATAGTGAAAAAATAGTCGTTTAGAATAAAAACTTATCTAGTTTAAATCAGTGCTATGGTAATAACTAGAGTACTTACCAGTTAACAACAGGTGGTAGGTACTATTAGCTACTAACTACTATACAATCAAACAGGATCTACAGTCAAAAATAGCTAAGTTCACTCCCTGCTAACGTGTCATGAACGTTTGTAAACTCATTGTTAAATACAGTACATATTCAGTTATAAAAATGAATACGTATATAGATTCATGATTTCTTATACTGTATGTATGTATACCTATAGTTTACTAAATTATATAATTAAGTAAGCCATGGTACACCATAGTAAATAAATAAAGAAGTATACCAAGTACAATATTGGAACAAACTTAAAAATTATGAATGACGTCATACAAAATATTTTCCATTTGTTTTTAAATATAAATTGTGCTATTATTCAGTTAAATGCGCTTTTTCATGGAAATTAACTTACATTAAATTGTTTTTATCTCGTTTTACACTCTGTTCACTTATAAAGTTATAATATTCAACTAATAATACTTACAATATTTGACAGTACTCTGTGTGACGTCATTTGTTTACATCGTTTCTGAAGAATGGATCAAGTTCACCGTCAATGAATTCAAAACTTAACATACTTCTCTATTTATTGACTATGTTGTATACACGCCAATACCTTATCAATTGAAGGTATTTCCTATTTTATTTAAAATTTATTCTATTCATAATATATTTCAAAAATTCAACTTTAATCTTAAAAAAGAACTTTAATTATTTTATAAACAATACATTAAATTATTATGACTGCATTTTTTTTAAATTAAGAAATGAGTTGCAAGAAATTTTTTAATGCAGTCTAAGAGGTCTTTTTTTTAATGAAAGCTGCATCTAAAATTGATTTGAAATATTTTAATATAATGTAATAGATAAAAAGTTAGTTAATTATCAATATGGAATATTTCACAGAATATCCGTTAGATGGCGCTATATTTCTATGACGTTAACAAAATGTCCGTGTATCTTTTTAAAATAGCAATACTTATTCGAATTCGAGAAAAATGTACACTACGTTAATTAGTAAAGGATATATAGATTTATAATTATGAATATTTCACGCAGATATATATACACTTTTTTACGTAACGTTTATGAGAATTCAGAAGATGGCGACAAAGACGCGTGAAAAACTTCATCTACTTGTCATTAGATGGCGCTCTTTTTCAATTATGTAATTTTTTCTGTACAATCATTATTTAGATGACATACTTAAGAATGCTGAAATGAAAAAGTAGATTATTTTGAAATTATAAACGTAAATGACCGTTATGTGTTTGTTGTATCCGCCAGTTTGTTGTACTGCATACTACACGACTGTTTGATGACCTGGTAAGAGGACACCTCCCCCGATACAACTAACTGATAAGTTGAGACCTCAGTCTCATGTTAAATATATGTCAAAACATGTCAAAATTACTAATGTTACGTATCATTTTAAAAAAGGTTAATGATGTTACCAGCTTTTAATAAATACACTACACATTTAAGTATTCATAATTTAAACCTTTTCCAATTTGTTCTTTAATAAAATGATTATAAAACAAACTGAAAGTTCCAAAACTGAATTTTTCTAGAGCCCTCAAACTTATGTTAACATAAAACGATGTTTTTTCTGAAAATGATTTCAGCCGAAATATTTCTAATTAATGGTTATTTATGATATTATGTTGAATTTTTCTATTTTATTCGCTTCGTGGACTTTTCAATAAATTTAAGAATATTTGAATAATGTTTATATTTGTTGAATGTATTTTCACCTCCTAAGTTATATTGAAACATGTATTGCGTCTACCACACAGAATACTAAATAGCGGATCAGATCATTATTATGTCTAGGTAGGCTATGTTACGAATTACTATTTACCGTATTGCACAATCTCGAGAATGAGCTGCGCGCTTTTAACCCTGGAACGTCCACCCAGAGTGCCAAATACACACCCGGTCCGGTTCGAAATACTGATGCATAATTTAAAACTAATTGACTCAGAGTTACTAAAACTCTGTAACTTTCATTTCTATGACATATTTGTGTATCGTATAATTATCAGTGAAAATTGTTTTGTTTTGCTCCATTTAGTTTTGTATCCTTTTTGATGAGGTGGGGCCTCTGTACCCGAAAGTACAACCGTTGCTGTGTCACATTTTGCGTCACACTAGCAACATATTAGTTAGTTTTGGTGTGAAGCAAAATGTGACGTAAAAGCACATGTTGAATTATTTTCATTGTTTTTCACCTGAATGTCCAACAACTCAACTCAAGTTTTTTTTCGGTATAAATCTAAATTCCAACCGAACTTGGCCTCTTATAGGCACTATGGCATTCCAGGGTTAAAAACGCGCAACGCACTCTCGAGAATGCGCGATTCGTGAAATTGTGTGGAGCATATACACGTAACGCCTTAAAATACAGAAATATATAAATAGTGAAATTATGATATTTATATGATCCGCGCAATTTACCGAATTGCACCATCTTAAGAATGCGTTGCACATTTTTATCATCTTTGAAAATGCGCGACAATCTCGAAATTGTTGCACAATGTCGAGGGTCGTATTAAAGTGTATGAAGTAGGGTAACACTGATGGAGAACATAACCAATTTATAAACTTATAATTAGTTCCTTTCATTAAAATATGATAGTTAAAGCTATGCATAATAACTTGGACAATATTGAAATATATAAATAGGTTCCCTCTTTATAATTCGTTAATGTCATCTTTATTTGTTATTCAATACTCACTCAGAGTTACCAAAAACTAGCAAGTGAAAAAAATAAAAAAAATATGTCCATCTATTGTTAATTAAACCTGAATAAATTTAACTAAAGAGAATTTGATCATTAACAAAAACACGCAGCGCAATCTTAAGACTGCAAATTCAATAAGTTACGCAGAACACATACACTTAAAATACAAAATAAAGCATTTCGTGAATGAATTGTCCGTATATCTATTTAAACGTGAATGATTTCAACACAAATCATATCAGGAAAACTTCATTGCATATAGTAGGTACCTACCTTCAATTTAACTAATTCATTTTGATGGAAACATTAAAATCGTATAGGGTTTCTGCAAGTATATTAGCTATCAATAAAACTGAACTGGCTGTTAAAATCATGACGTAATGGAAGATGACCAATTAAATAGCCCGGAATGATGACATCAGAATTTAGAAGCCATTTCATTGAACTTTACAGTTTACAATCACGTCATAGATATAATGTCCGTCATCCAGTCAAAGACGAGTGATCTTATTTGATTGTTGTGTTAAATATCATTTATTACCATCGCAAAATTGCAGAAGGTTATCTTTTGGTCGGCTATATTTGTTTAATTATAATCTTGTCATTCGCATAACTCAAAAATTATTCAACCAAATTGCATGAAATTTGGTGGGACTATTGGTCATCATTATCCAGGAACCATTAGATTAGATTTCGGGAGTGATCAGGTCAAAGTCATTTAGAACTCCAAGAAAATTAAACAGCGGTGGCGAAAGTAGGCGTTCTAAGGGTGCGCATTCTAGTTCTAAAATGCAGGGTACTGTACCCTCCTAAAATGTATCGGGCTAAAGAACATTCGCTCTAATCACTGGACAGCAAAAAACTCATGAGGTGCTGAACGTTCTGCAAAAATTCTACAATGAAACCTAGGTAGCCTAGTTGTGCATAAACCTTGACGTGTAATCTAATAAACAGTTTTATAGCAAATAAGTTTGCTCTAATTGTTCCATCTTTTAATTTTAAGACATTCACATTTCAAAACTAATATCCATTTTATTTATCATCTAGGTAGTTTATATAGTCTGTTTAGATATAATTAATTTTGTAGGCCTAATTAAGATTATTTTTGCCCGAATATCTTCCACGCTACTCTCATGGGCTTAAGGATATTATTTGTGTACATTTTGTTTGTATTACTTTTTTATCTGAAAGAATTTGTAACTAATTTTATTATCTTCAATAAACTATAATTATCATTATTAATTACGGTACATGTATTCCAAAGGCTGAGCCGGCCTAAATCTTTAAAAATTTAGTTAGCTAATTAGAAATGATTTATTTGGTACCACCTAGATTCTTTTTGACTTTAATTCTTAGAAGTCCTATGTAGGTTTGTATTAAAAATCCAAATGGAATGTCTCATGCAGGCTTCTTTAATTCAATCATTAATTAAATAGGTAGGTAGAACACCTAATAGAACTCATTACCTATCAAGCATAATAATGAACAAAATAACCTAACAGAGAAATTAAACTACCTAGATTATAGTACCTAGCTATTAAAAATAAATTCTAATAAAGATGCCTTTAGGAGTCAGATAACCTAGAAACGTGAGCAATAAGTCAAGAAAATCATTAAAATGAAGAAAAAAAACTAATCTAAGCCTAATTTAAAATAGGTTGTAAAAGTACACATATTTCACACTTTTACTTCTAGATTTGATCTAGATTAAAATTACTTACTATTTTACTGTTTCAGTGAGTTAGTTACATAATTGATAAATTTATTAGGCTTTCTAATCTCTGCCTCTCTAAAATAATTAGTCAGTCAGTCAGGATTCTTCGAATATGCCTTTTCACCGGCTTCTTCTGCATCACTCGTTCTCTTCAGTCATTTCCTCTTCTTTCAATTTGTCTTCTCCTCCTCCACATCTTCATCATCACCTCGCTCTTCCCCCTTCTTCCCTCCTTTCCGAACAGAAACTATCGAAAAGTGAGCGGCAATAATGTTGAGTGGTAATGTTGTTGAAAAGGGTAAATGAGAAGTGTGAGAGTTAAAACAACAGATATCTAGTCCCTGTAAGCCCCTGTGGAAGAAGAAATTAGAGATATAGGTAGTATATGTGAAATTAAAAAAAAGTCCTAAAGATTTAAAGCTAAATAACAGTAGCTATAGCAAAATATATCGACGTATAACATTTAACTGATAAAACACTAAAATATTCATTCAATTAATCATTGTTACAAGTGTCAGTTATCGTAAAATCAGTTTTTACTAATCATTGTTATACTGACGATAATTGCTCTAAATTTGTGTGCCTGATATATTGTTATTTATTATAGCAGTTATCCTCTATTTTTCTTTTTTACTTTGGGCGTTACACGTCAAACAGGTTCAAAGTTGCTAATACTCTATACACTCGTTATTAATTAACGACTTCTTAATTTCTGTGTTCACATAACTCTTGCAGTCAAATATGGTAATATACCAATCAGTAGAAAACATTTATGTTCATTTTCTTTGTTGATATTTACTTCATATTCCCCTGTAGATGCACTGCATACCTAAATACACGTGTATACATACATATTACCTAAGCTCACTAAGTAACAGTGAGTAAAAAATATGCCGTCTTGGCAGATAATATTTGGAATTTGATAGAAAAAAAAACACGATCGTTCTTAATTATTAAATGAACATAAGCGAATCCAGATTTTAATATATAAATAAATGTTCACTTAATTCAGTGAACTCACTCCTTATTTAGTTTTAAATGGAAAAACTTGTCATTCAATAATTTTTCAAACTATGCCGGCAAGTTCATTCATACTGCAACTGGATCTCATTTTGCAACATAGCTTACGTGAACGCAGGCTGGGACGCCCCAGGATGCACTCCCGGAACTAAAACTAGCGAACTTTATCTCTTTTAATTCCAGCATTTGACAGCATGCATATAACTTCTAAATTTGGCAATGATCAAAAGGGTAACTGGCAACCCTTTTTAATTCATTGGTAGCCTAATATTTTTTCTATTAATTAGACTGTCGGCTGTAGAACATCAATCCAAAAAGTAGGTATCGCTGGCAATGACTGTTAGCTCCTGAGGACACATTTCTTTTAGCATATGTTGGGGAATTCATGTATTTAATGACCTGTCATGATGCTATAAAACATACTACGGTAGCTACCATTCTAGCTTGTATGGAAGTGTATAGATATGTTGTGAATAAACTTGCATTTCTACGAATTGATTTTAGTAATAGATATATTCCTAGTAAGGTTGAGACAATTGAAAATAATTTTAGTGGAAAAGAGTGAAAACAGTTATATTGTAAATAGTTATATTATAATAGTTATTTTATAAAAAATGAATAAAATACGTATAAGTTTTTAAATTTAACTGACATGTATATGGAGATTCTCAGTTGAAAAATTATTTCAGTTTGATATCATATAATTTAAATACGTTTAAAAATAGATCATTTTATCAGACTCTGGAAATTTAATGCCTAGTTATTTGGATGATCTGTATATGTTTTTATTGTGGACAAAGTGTATTTTTTAACTTATTTTTAATCACCGCTAAATGGTTTTATCTTGGTTCTTCTAATAATAAAGATCAATTTTTTTTTTATCAAATAGAGATATCATTTTTCAACAAGTTTAGGGTTATATGAGATTTCAACAAATATTTCAATAAAGTTATAAATTTACACCTAAATATGGTGCTCTCCCTTTTTACTAATAACCTATCCGAGTTTCAAATAAATGCTATCAATTTAAGATGGCGTCTTTACAGAATAGTTCTTCCGTCCATTACATAGGGTGCGATAATGTACGGAAATCCCCCGAGTTGTCCATTGAAGGCGCGTAAACAACCCTTCAAAGCAACTGCCGGTGCGTCACTCACGCCTTTTACTCCCTGTGGAATGAAATCAAATCCGGGTACCTACTTCTAGGCTGTCTTTTTTGTGCTTGCTCAGCCACTTGGACTGTTGAACTTGGCACCCTCGCAACCTACCACATTCAAAAGGGAATCCTGTTTGGGAGTTGTTGGCATTGTTCTTTTCCGCAGACAGAGCGATATAGAATATTTAAAATATTTAAATTGAGTTCATAACGGATGTTATCTCTACCTTGATTATATGGTAATTCGATAGAATATTTACCTCGGTTTCAAACACAGATATTAAAATTTGTAAGCTATACTATTAGGTGAGATTACCAGTATACTATCTGACAACTCTATTACTATGCTAAGTACTATCAGAGAAAAGAGTCACTGTGATGATGTACTATCAGAGAAAAGAGTCACTGTGATGATGTACTATCAGAGAAAAGAGTCACTGTGATGATGTACTATCAGAGAAAAGAGTCACTGTGTTGATGTACTATCAGAGAAAGGAATCACTGTGATGATGTACTATCAGAGAAAAGAGTCACTGTGATTATGTACTATCAGAGAAAAGAGTCACTGTGATGATGTACTATCAGAGAAAAGAGTCACTGTGATGATGTACTATCAGAGAAAAGAGTCACTGTGATGATGTACTATCAGAGGAAAGAGTCACTGTGATGATGTACTATCAGAGAAAAGAGTCACTGTGATGATGTACTATCAGAGAAAAGAGTCACTATCGTAAGTACTATCAGAGGAAAGAGTCACTGTGATGATGTACTATCAGAGAAAAGAGTCACTATGCTAAGTACTATCAGAGAAAAGAGTCACTGTGATGATGTACTATCAGAGAAAAGAGTCACTGTGATGATGTACTATCAGAGAAAAGAGTCACTGTGATGATGTACTATCAGAGAAAAGAGTCACTGTGATGATGTACTATCAGAGAAAAGAGTCACTGTGATGATGTACTATCAGAGGAAAGAGTCACTGTGATGATGTACTATCAGAGAAAAGAGTCACTGTGATGATGTACTATCAGATTAAAGAGTCACTGTGATGATGTACTATCAGAGAAAAGAGTCACTGTGATGATGTACTATCAGAGAAAAGAGTCACTGTGATGATGTACTATCAGAGAAAAGAGTCACTGTGATGATGTACTATCAGAGAAAAGAGTCACTGTGATGATGTACTATCAGAGAAAAGAGTCACTGTGATGATGTACTATCAGAGAAAAGAGTCACTGTGATGATGTACTATCAGAGAAAAGAGTCACTGTGATGATGTACTATCAGAGAAAAGAGTCTCTGATGATGTACTATCAGAGAAAAGAGTCACTGTGATGATGTACTATCAGAGAAAAGAGTCACTGTGATGATGTACTATCAGAGAAAAGAGTCACTGTGATGATGTACTATCAGAGAAAAGAGTCACTGTGATGATGTACTATCAGAGAAAAGAGTCACTGTGATGATGTACTATCAGAGAAAAGAGTCACTCTGATGATGTACTATCAGAGAAAAGAGTCACTGTGATGATGTACTATCAGAGAAAAGAGTCACTGTGATGATGTACTATCAGAGAAAAGAGTCACTGTATGATGTACTATCAGAGAAAAGAGTCACTGTGATGATGTACTATCAGAGAAAAGAGTCACTGTGATGATGTACTATCAGAGAAAAGAGTCACTG